>JAJOZX010008749.1:140000-160000 GCA_023014485.1 Bathynomus jamesi
AATCGAAGTGTTTGCAACTACGCTGGTGTTCCTTTTCCTAATTAAATTATGCTTTCCAAAGTACTCATCAATTGGTGATATATATATATACTGTATATATATATATATATATATATATATATATATATATGGGAGGCGACAAGCTTGACCTTCGCGAAATGATGAATCATCGCGCGGAACCTTTGTAAGGTTGCAAGGTAAGGTAAGGTGTGTATATATATATATATATATATATATATATATATTTTTTTTTTAACTGCAAACAACACAGTATAATTAATGTAAAGAACGACGCTTCTGTAGAAGAGCGTTCCGCACAAGATGAGGAGGGAGAACGAACAAATGAAAAATGAGGTAGCACCCGGGAATCGAACCCGGCAATCGGCAACCCGGCAATCGGATGATCCCGGGTTCGATTCCCGGGTGGTACCTCATTTTTCATTTGTTCGTTCTCCCTCCTCATCTTGTGCGGAACGCTCTTCTACACAAGCGTCGTTCTTTATATATATATATGTATATATACAGTATATATATATATATATAATTATATATATATATATATATATATATATATATATATATATATATATATATATATACACGGATTACCCCAAAAGTTTTGTTTGTCTAAATTAAAATATTCGTTACATTTCTTAATATTACGTTCATATATAGGTTAACTTTGTATATAGAATTTATATTAAAGTTTAAAATTTCCTCTTATGAGTGGTATACATGAAATTTCACCACACCACACTTTCAGCAAATAATCACACTAAGATAAAAGGTCCAGAAAACGTAAGTTGTATAGGAGACAAGAGAATGTGTAAATACATTTGACAAAATAAAAGAAATGAATGTATAAATGAATTTAAACTCACCCGATTTAATCCGTGTGAAAATCTGCATAGGTGCAATTGTCAAACAACGCGCTGAAGTAGTTCTCTGTAGTACTCGAAGTGGCCAAGATCGAAATTCAAGAGAAACGTTGGTCAGAGTGCTCAAAGAGGTTTTGGAAAGCATCGAGATCAACTGCGTTCCTTTCAAGATAGAAACTGGTAAAATAAAAGTCTACCAAGGTGTCTGAGGTGACCATTTTAAATTGGCCGTATAGGAGTGGGTTTTGATGAAAAAATATCTAGTCAAATGATTATTTTATGTACCTGGAACATTACAAAATTGGCCAAAGGCATTAAAACGTGATCTAATTTTTTTTTTAACTACACTAAAACTGGGCCAAAGGCGTATCAGACGACCAGTTTTTGTTTTGTGTGTACACTGTAAAGTTGTTCCATACAAACCATCGATATTGAAAATGTAATTTAGTGAAACGATTATGGAACGATTTCTTGGTAAAAGAATGATCCATAATTGAAGCCGTTGGATCAATTAAAGTTTACAATGTAGAGAAGACGCTAAATTTTATGTAATTGACAAATAAGTAATTGAAAATTCAAGTTAATGAATATGAGGAAACTTCATATGAAACAAAACAGTCGCCAGTCAGTCTATACGGAAACTATAAATAGGATTAGTTTATTAGTTTGAAGTTACGTGACGTTGGGGGAAGGGGGCAACTGGATATTGAACAGTGGGAGACGAAAGTCCCCCGGGGTGACAAAGAATAACAGATGGCATTCGGGTGCCTTGAAGCAGAAAAGGTTGGGAACACTGATCTAGACTTGCATCATGTCCTGGAAGTGTTCGTCACCTTCCTGGATGGATGCATAGTTGAACACATCAATGCCCATTCACGCTCATACGTTTTAGAGTCTCTTGCCCCATAACAAGGGTGAGAGCTATAGTGGTAAGGGTTGATCAGTGGTCTTGGCAATGATCTCTCACTGTCTCAGGGCTTCCAGATTTCACACACCAAGGGGTGTGACACATCAAAGCTCACGTTCTGTAGCAGTAAGCGTAATTTCATATCTCCTCGGAGCCAGCGTTTCCAAGATTTCCGATCGCATTCTCGTTAATGTTTGTTGAAATAAACAAAATATCAAAGTGTGATGAAATGTCACGGATACCACTCGAAACAAGAAACTTATTTAAGCTTCAATATAAGACCTAGGTAGTTGCTAAGTTATATGTGAGCTTAATATTGAATAAAATTGTAATTTTATTCAAACGTATATAAATAAATATATATATATACACATATATATATAAATAAAGCAGGTATATTTATAGACCGAATAAACAAAATGAAACACCAGGTCTCTCTTCTCTCTGTTACTTAAGTGAAGATTTGTTTTCGTTGTGAGGGGAAGTTAATTAGCCGAAACAGAGATTCTTTCAACACCCTTTTTTTTCTTTAATTATCACACACTGAAAAAAATGTTTATATACTTCGTTTACTTTACTCTTTATTGTTGCCTAATTGGAAAATGTTAAATTATATATATATATATATATACCTAGTAACCTCGTAGTATTAGTTCCGTGCGTTGATCTCTCTTCATATGAAGGTCAAGCTGGTGGCCTCACCTCTATGCCTGGCTTGGTGGAAGAGCGAGTTGCTCTCTTGCGGTTTCCATTTCACAAAGCCATATGTATATACATGACAAAGAATTAATAATCTTATTGAATATTAGGTTTACATATAGCATATATATATGTAAATTTAGAGAGAGAGAGAGAGAGAGAGAGAGAGAGAGAGAGAGAGAGAGAGAGAGAGAGAGTGTTCCCACGCATATTTTCATTTTGTTTTCAACTTCTTATTATTGTCACTTGTTTTTAATGATACCAGAAATGTGACACTTTGTTTATGAAGTAATACAATGAATGCATCACTGATTATTATTGCTTTTTTTTTAAATTCTGGTGTCTATTTCATTTATATTACGTTATCAACTCCTTCAGTTTTAGAAATACCTTCGTACGCATTCATGACAGTTAAAGGAAAATTTCTGTCTCCTGCCTACTTCTGTCTATAGTGGATATAATGTCTTTGAAAACATCTGTGATTGAAATCTTGGAAAAACGAAAGACGTAAGATGTAATACTTAGGAATTCTTGAGTGTATTTTAGATTTTTCGCTTCTCGTGGTCATGCATGCATGGGTAGGACCTAATTTCATGGGTAGGACTTAATTTCATGGGTAGGGCCTAATTTCAAACCTTTTTTGTATTATATATTTTTTATTATTTTTATAATTTAATTTTCATCGTAAGAATATGAATTCGTGAACTTAAATTTAATGTTTGTTTTGCATTAATGCATACAAGTTATACACGAGTCAAAAAAAATTTTTAGACGGGGGTTCGAACCCCGATGATGCTTTTAATATAATACATAAGTTACAACAATTATGGGCCACATTAATTGGTCTGAGAGCTATGCCATGCAGTTTCTGGACCTCCTGAATGATTCCGATTATTATTATTATTATTATTATACGAAAAAAGAAATACCAACTGGCTTAAAACAACCAAATTAGTTGACAACGAATTCGGGTTGTTAATTCAACCAGTTAAGTGTGCTACCAGATAAGAAAACAGTTAGCACAATCACTGAATGTGTAAATTAATTTTTAGATTGATATAAACTGATTTGGATGCTTCACCAACTTTTGTATCCGCAGGATATGTGTGTTTCTATGTATGTATGTATGTATAACATAGAATTTCACATATCCAACCAAAACATACATGGTTTAGCTTTCTAATTCTATGTCGTAATAATTTATAAACTCAATGCTTTTTTATGCGATATGATACGAGAGGCTTACAAGTAATACGACTATCGTTCATCTATGCATACAAGCAATTTCACTGCTGGGTGAGCAGTGACAGTATACATTAAAAAAGTGTACCAAGTTTTCCCAAATTTTGGTTTAAATAAAGTTTGTGAAAACTGAAAACGAACTTTCTTAACTATTTTTTAAAAGTAGATGCAGTAAATACATATGAATTTTGGTTTGTTTTTCAACAACTTTATGAAAATATTTAGTAATTAATTGCTTTCTATTGCATGTAATTTTCATATAAACAGAAATCATGTTTGTTAAGGTGTATATACACGGCAGAGCTGGGCACTTGCGGTTTTTTTTGCGGTACTGCGGTACTGCGGTACTACCGTGTTGGTCGGTACCGCGGAAAGTACCGCGGGAAATTTGAATGCGGTAGCGGTACTGCTGTACTTTCAGCGATCCTTTGCGGTACTGCGTTATGCGGTACCGGTTTGGTAGTGCGGTAGTAGTACCGCAGTACCGTAGTACCGCAAAAAAACGGGCAAAAAAACGCAATTGCCCAGCTCTGATACACGGTGGGTAAAAAAAGTGACCCCTTAGAGGTAAACTGTCATTATTAAAAAAGTAAGGGGACTAGAGCTCCCAAACTTCATAGATGCTTAACTTAGCATGTTCTTCGTCTTAATTAAGAAGTTGCTCGATGTCTCCCCCTTCCTGCTCAACGCAGGCCTCCAAACGTGGACGCCACTGATCAATATACCTGTATACATATCGTTGAGACACCTTCTCCCAGCCGAGGAGAATTCTTTCGCGTAGTTCATCTATGTCTCTTATATTGGTACTAGGAATGTAAACTTTGGACTTCATGGCTTCCCAAACACCATAATCTAGCGGTGAAAGATCGGGGCTACTAGCCGGCCACATGTTGGGTTCGATAAAATCCGGTGTTTCGTTCTCAAGGAATGTGACAATTTGCCGTGCTTTGTGAGCAGGTGCTCTATCTTGTTGGAAAGTATATTTTTCACTCTATCTAACTGATATTCAACGAATTAGTGGTGAAAGATATACTTTCCAACAAGATAGAGCACCTGCTTACAGAGCACGCCAAACTGTCACATTCCTTGAGAACGAAACACCGGATTTTATCGAACCCAATATGTGGCAGGCTAGTAGTCCCGATCTTTCACCACTAGATTATGGTGTTTGGGAAGCCCTGAAGTCCAAAGTTTACATTCCTAGTACCAATATAAGAGACATAGATGAACTACGCGAAAGAATTCTCCTCGGCTGGGAGAAGGTGTCTCAACGATATGTAAACAGGTATATTGATCAGTGGCGTCCACGTTTGGAGGCCTGCGTTCAGCAGGAAGGACACACCGAGCAACTTCTCAATTATGACGAACAACATGCTGAGGTAAGCATCTATGAAGTTTGAGAACTCTAGTCCCCTTACTTTTTTAATATGACAGTTTACCTCTAATGGGTAACTTTTTTTACTCACCCTGTATATATATATATATATATATATATATAAAGAGAGAGCGAGAGAGAGAGAGAGAGAGAGAGAGAGAGAGAGAGAGTTGACAAAAGTAAATAGACATCATCGGTTTTTTTTATCATAGTTTTTCATTTGATAACAAAAGTCAATAAATAATAACAGAGTTATTGAATGAATATATTTAGAATCGTGTTGCTTTCAGCTTTGCATTATGTAAAGCTGACACATTCTGGCATTCCTTCAATGAGCTTTGCCGTTTGTTCTTGTGGACAATCATCGTGGTGTCTATTTACTTTTGTCAACCTACTGTGTGTGTGTGTGTATATATATATATATATATATATATATATATATATAAAACAGAACAAGAGGCGATATTCAGATTACAGTGCGTAAAGCCAAACGCTTAAGAGCCAAATTACGTGAAATGGATAGCAATATTCCTAAATTTGTATATGTCCAGTGTTAAAATTTTGTCAGATTTACTTTACCACTAAAGAGTTTTTCTTACTTTCTAAATTGTAGCGTAGTTGAAAACCTTAATTATTTAATAGCTTTAGATTAGGACTGAAAAAACATATCGTATCTTACGTGACACGCTTCTAACGGTGGAGGCACTACCGAAGAAAGATGATTGGTTTTAGGGTTGTTTAACGTTCTCCTTTTGACAGCAAATAGCATGCGACGGAGGGGTCATACGACTTTATGTGGGATGCGTGGGAACCACGAATCGCTATATCATCTGGACGCGGGTGACGGTCATCCTTCCAACTACTAACCAGACCCAATCTCGCTTAACTTCGCTGAACTACGGAGAGCAGTGTTGTGACATGGCCAGGAGGTAGTCCACCGAGGGAAGAACTATACTCCCCCCCCAATCCAATTTCGGGCACTCGCATACCCCATTAAAATCATTCAGTCATAAACTCATAAACCTTTTATTGCGAAAAATAATAATACGATATTACAATTTTTTGTAGGATCTCGATATTTTTAACACTCGTTAGCTGGACCACTGATATTATTTTTTTATTTAACTTGGTCCTTAAGTAAAAGTTAACATATCGCTTCAGACATAGTTATGATTAAGTAATATATATAAATATCATGAGTAAAAAGTACTAATTAATATAGAATACAGAAACGAACTAGACATATGAATATGAAAAGTGTATTGTATGATACAGTACATATTAAATCTTAAAAGTCATTCAGCACAGATGTGATATGAATACAGTATGAGAAAGTAAAACAAGTAAACAGTATATCTACATTTAATCCCATACGTGTCATTAATAAGAAGATTTAGCAGTATTTAAAATGTTTTTTAAACGCACATTAATAATATTTTTTACACCAGAATTAATCATTCCATGCTTTCAGTCCAATGAAAATAGGTAATTTCTGGGATGAAGACAATCTAAATTGAGAAATATCATGCCTAGTTCTACTCCTATGTACCCTAAGATTTTTCGTCACAGTTATTCTTTTACAACGATTTTTCCAACATACATTTCATCAAAATAATATTTCGTTTGTTACCAAAACTATAAAGTTTGTTTTATTGGTATTTAGAAAGAGTTTATTAGAGGTCAACCATTGCAAAATTTTGGTAAATTCTGTATTGAATATGTCCTTTGGGTGCTTTATTAACATCTTTGCAAGAAAAAGACGCGTGTAGTTGTGTCATCTGCAAACATTATAAAGTTAAGTTATATCAAAAGAGGTTGGAAGATCATTTATATACAATAAAAATAACAATGAACCCAAGACTGAGCCTTGAAGTACACCATGTTTTATAATCAGTTTAGCTGAACAGGCGTTTTTGACTTGTAGAAACTTACTGTACACAATATCTACTGAACAAATAACTTTTTAAAGTAATCACTGGTAGTTCGTTTAAAGCCAGAACAATATAGTCTGTTTAGTAGAATATTATGGTGTATCACATCAAAAGCATTACTCAAATCCATAAAGATGGAAATCATTGTTTCTTTGTTCTCTTTAGCAACATGATTGAAAATAGCAATTTCCATTGATTTATTCTTATATACAGAAACCATACTGACGTGGAGATAATAAATTATATGATTCCAAATATTGATGCATTCTGCTTTTTGCAGTTTTCTCAAAATTTTTGCTGAAGACAGGTAACGAAAACATTGGTCCGTATAACTGTTTGCTAATGCAGGATCACTAACCTTAAACAGGGGTGTTATACAATCAAGTTTTAGCTTTGATGAAAATATATCATCAGAAGTATTCTGGTTGATGATTTTTAGACAACGTTACGGATTTTTATTCTAAACAAGCTTCACTACAGGTATACGAATGTTATTAGTGTTAATTTTGATAATTTTCAATTTACCAATCAATGATGACATTTTCGACCTCAGTAAAAGTATCAAGAACAAATTACATTAATTTAGTGTCGGTGGATGGCATGCAATATGATGGTAAATGATCATTATTTAGTAATTGTGTGAGAAGTTTAACACCTATGGATTATTTGAAGAATTGCCATAGAAAAATCATCAGTAGTTATATTACTACCAAAACATTCAGTTTTTTTTTAACTGAAGTTTTTCTTAATTTGGTTTTAATAAGACTTTTTATAGTTTTTACAGGATTTTTTAATGTTTTTTTCGTGCTTGGAAAAATTAATTGCCATAATAGTTCAAACTCGTAATTAGTAATTAATTTAGTTAATTTGGTCTTACGTGTATATTGTACAAATTAGGAATTTTACCTTGTAAGTGCAATTTGAATAATTTAGCTACTTTCCATTGAATTAATAATACCTAGAGTGAGATCTCAATACTTCAGCTATAGGCATCATCATTATCATCATCATCATATCTATATGATGCGCGTGAGCCGATGTTTGGATGCTCCAGGCTGACACAGAATGAATGACCTTATCCTATATATAGAATCGCATGCGAAGGAATCATTAGCAATTATCTATCCTATTCAGTAATGGAAGATGTGTTTTAAATAATAATGAAGGGACGGTATATAAAACGCGGTATTATACTATAATGAATATATAAATGTTGAAAAATTGTTCATTTTAGGGTACAAAACTCAAATATAACTTATAACTTCGTTCATTTTAAAGAATGAGTTTTTCTTTGAAATTGATGAGTCATTCTTTCCGCGCGTTCAACGAGATAAGTAGATGTTTTAAGATATCTGAGAATAGTATATATATATATATACAGGGCGTCCCAAAAAAATGTATACACACTTTAAATAATTATAAAGGCAGTGTTTATTAAAATACATATCATTTTCAAAATGTAATAGAATCTACAGACATTATTTAATTGTTTTGTCAACGCCTGTTTTCAAACTGACGTCCGTTCTGGTCCAGGCACTGCTGATAACGCGAAGCAATGGAATCGCAAACATCACGAAACATTTCGTTTGGTATTTGTGTGCATTCTCATTCAATGGCTGCTCTCAATTCAGCGACTGTTGCAGGTTTTATAGCGTAGACTTTGTCTTTTAAGTATCCCCATAAAAAAAAGTCTAGTGGTGTGAGGTCTGGTGAACGCGGAGGGTATTCTACGAAACCCCTTCGTCCAATCCACATCCACATCGTGCCAAGTACCACTCGCAATACTCCACTCTTCGGTCCGGATCATCTTCATTAATAGCATGGACTAATCTTGGAATGTAACTTTTCCATTGACAGCGCTTCAAAATGCGTTGGACAGACGATTCTGAAATTCCTACCTCACGACTCGCTTGCCGCACAGATTTTCTTGGACTTTGGTGATACGTTTCCAGTACTCTTTCTTGCTTTGTGGGGCTTGTCGATGTCCGTGGTCTTCCGGAACGCTTCTTGTGGACATTCTGAACAGTTCCATCGGCTAATTCCATCTCTAATTCGAGTGATGGTAAGTCGCGTTGGTGGATCTGTTTGAAACTCCCTCCTAAACTGTCTTTGCCCTTCAACTGCGTTTTCACACTTCCAGTAGCATTTTAGAATGAATTTCCTTTGTTCAAAGCTTAGTCTGACTGCCATTATTAATTCTAATGGGTTTAACTTGGAAAGAAAGAAACATCAATTGAGCTATCAGCTGTTAAAGTGTGTATACATTTTTTTGGGACGCCCTGTATATATACAGTATATATACTATTCTCAAATATACAGTATATATATATATATATATATATATATATATATATATATATATATATATATATATATATATATATATATGTTACAGTCAAAGTGTGTAACCAGCCATTTCGCGTAATGGCTGAAACTTTTAGTCATTTCGCGAAATGGCTGTTTCACTTGGTCATTTCGCGAAATGACTAAAATCTTCAGCCATTACGCGAAATGGCTGAAATTCCACCTTGGTCATTTCGTGAAATAATAAAATGACTTTTGCCATGAATTCATAGAAATAACAAACATCACAATAAAATTGGAGACCTTTATTTAACTAACTAAATCTTTTAAAACATACATACATCCACATTCCACAGGTCTGTTCAAATAAGTGAGAAACACTCTTCAAATACACATTTGAACATTTGAACACATTTGAATTTGAATTTTGAATGTAGAGGTTTTCAAATACTAACAGGGCCTTCAATGTTATTCCGATGTCCGCCATTGAAGGCCCGGTTAGGTCAACTGTATGCCCTTGACAATTGGTTAGGTTAAGTCGTGTTATTTTCGTTAAAACTAACGAAAATAACACAACTTAACCTAACCAATTGTCAAGGGCATACAGTTGACCTAACCGGGCAAACAGTTGACCTAATCGGGCATACAGTTGACCGAACTGGCATACAGTTGATCTAACCGGGCAAATGATCTTGTACGAAATGACCAAGGTGAAATTTCAGCCATTTCGCGTAATGGCTGAAGATTTTAGTCATTTCGCGAAATGACCAAGTGAAACAGCCATTTCGCGAAATGACTAAAAGTTTCAGCCATTACACGAAATGGTTGGTTACACACTTTGACTGTAACATGTATATATGAGGACGTGAACTTTAATGAATTTTTGTCACTGCTTATATATATATATATATATATATATATATATATAGAGAGAGAGAGAGAGAGAGAGAGAGAGAGAGAGAGAGAGAGAGCTTAGGGTGGGTCGTGGTTCGGATTCCACGTTAAGCTCTTAGGTGAAGCAACAAGCTTGACTTTCGTCAGGATGAAAATTCAGGAGGAAGCAAAACCAAAGTTAACCAAGTTAATCAAGTTACTAAGAGACATTCGCTCATACATACGAGTACAACCAACTCTCAGGTTTCTGGCAAAGGTATAAGAGTATAATTGTGTACACGTATGCAATGATTGAATACTCTATCTTTTGAGATATAACTCAATGTTAGGTAACTGTACTCTACTATAATACAACTGAACTAATACATTGAACTAATACATTGAAAAAACTAAGGCTCATGGAATCAGGGGTGTAGTAATAAATTGGCTAGAAGAGTGGTTGCGAGGTAGGAAACAGAGGGTGGTCGTTGATGGAGCGGAGTCGTGTTGGGCTAATGTAGCGAGTGGCGTTCCTCAGGGTTCTGTATTGGGCCCCTTGCTTTTTCTTATATATATTAACGATTTAGATGTCGGCCTAGTCAGTACAGTTTCAAAGTTTGCGGATGACACGAAGCTGGGTGGTAGGGCGATTAATGACGAAGATAGAGGTAAAATCCAGGAAGATCTGAATAAAATCGTTGATTGGTCAGTCACATGGCAAATGAGATTTAACGTCGATAAGTGCAAAATTTTGCATATAGGTTCGCGTAACGGTAATTTTGCGTATAGTATGTCAGGGAAAGAGTTAACAAGCGTAGAGCAGGAAAAAGATTTAGGAGTTATAGTCACTGGTGATTTAAAAGTAGCGATACAAAGTACAGCAGCGGTCAATAAGGCGAACAAAGTGTTGGGTTTTATAGCTCGGAATTTTGAGTACAAATCGCGCGATATTATAGTTCCTCTTTATAAATCATTAGTTAGACCCCATTTGGAGTACGCGATCCAATTTTGAAATCCGCATATGCGCAAAGATATAGACAAAATCGAAAGAGTTCAAAGACGAGCAACTAAGATGATTCCGTCGCTTAGGTCAAAGTCGTACGAGGATAGGCTTAAGGAGTTAAAATTGACTACACTCGAGACTCGGAGGCTAAGGGGTGATCTAATCCAGGTGTTCAAAATTATGAATGGGTTCGATAACGTAGATAGAGATAGTTTTTTCAAAATATCTCAATATAATAGGACTAGAAATAACGGGTGTAAGTTGACAAGTAGAAGGTTCGAGACAGTAGTTGCCAAAAACTTTTTTACGCACAGAATAGTAAATAGCTGGAATAGTTTGCCGGTAGAAGTAATTAGTAGCACGTCTATAAACATGTTTGAAAATCGATTAGACGCATATGTTGATAGATTGGGTATAGTTTAAGATAGTAAAATTAAGGCTTTGTGGTGATAGATCCCACAGCTCAACACAAGTGTTGTGGGATATAGGGAGGCAGCATCTTGGGTTAGGGGATACTCTCTGTCCTTACACACCCCATTTAAAGAGATTCCTCTGCTGAGCGGTGCCCCCCATAGTACTGTGAGGTATTGAAAAACTCATGATCTTCACTTGCCCCACAAACACCCTTAAATGGGAGACCCAAAATAGGTGCACACACATTTCTACATTACTGTACAGTCTTTACAACCACACCTACACTTTTCCTCCTAAGTATATATATTGTAATGTATATGGTGGTAAATTTTGACTTGGTCCGCAATCGATATGGATCGTGACTTATTTTTGGTTGGATGGATACCGTAATGAAATTGACTGGATCCTTTGGATCTGAAGTGTAACATATTTGTGGATAGTAGTCTATTATGACTTGATCCTCGGGATCCAGAGATTCTATCTTTAGTTTTAAATCGATAATTAATTAGTTTTAAATTGATAATTATTTAGTTTCGTAAAAATTGGTCGTTGCCAATGTACAGGCAGTTTTTACATAAATTTCTTATGTTCTTGTGGTTCGGAACCTACGTAAAATTGTAGGTCCCCTCCGCCACCACGAAGGACATACACAATACACAATTACGAACACAGTTAGGTAGACCAGCCATGAGTGGATCCTAGGGTCTTTGTTGGTCTGAAACATTACAACATAACAACTGTACTACAGGGTGATTCACACGCGGGTAGCCCCAGAGTATCGTATTAGCGATACTCTCTGGTGCTACCAGCGAGTGAATCACCTCGTATAACACTGCAGCATGGAACGTTCTTTCTGCTTGAGTCAATCTCTTCACGTATTGCTAATAAGTTTGCACGTACATTTTTAAATTTCACGCAACAATGCTTACGCGCTAAATTTATACTTACAATATAAAGTTTTTTAATTATAATAAATATGATACACAGTAATGAATTCTAGCAATTATATAAACATAGAATTTATTTACAAAAATAAAAACTGAAAATAATGCATACATGTTTCCTCTTATGTAAAGCCGAAGTCATAACACGTTTTATATGCAAGTATATATATATATATATATATATATATATATATATATATACGCACAAACAGAACCCATTCATTATTTATAATTTCTTTCATTTGCAAAGTAGATTTTTAAATATCGTTTAAACGTATGAATAAAACGTTTTTATTATAGTTATAGCTTCGTTTTA
Source organism: Bathynomus jamesi (assembly GCA_023014485.1). Taxonomy (NCBI): domain Eukaryota; kingdom Metazoa; phylum Arthropoda; class Malacostraca; order Isopoda; family Cirolanidae; genus Bathynomus; species Bathynomus jamesi. Next base: position 152,887 of record JAJOZX010008749.1, read on the forward strand.
TAAAGGTTTTTTTTTTCAATTCCTTTTATTTTATTAGCCACTTTAGCTGTTTCACTCGGATCGCTCATAGTGTAAAAGCATAAGCGAATATCGTCGCAGTCGCAACTTTTATGTATAGCTGTAAAACCTCGTAATGCTCTCTCTCGCTCTCTCTCTCTGTCTGTCTGTTTGTCTCTCTATCTCTCTCTCTCTCTCTCTTCCAATATATATATATATATATATATATATATATGGGTGGAGCGTGGTTTGGAGTCCACGTTAAACTGTAGGTCTAACGTGGAGTGAAAAGCTTGACCTTCGTCAGAATGAACAATTCGGGCGGAAGCAAACCAAAGGTTACCTTGGCTAATCTAGGTTTTGCTTCTGCCCGAACTGTTCATTCTGACGAAGGTCAAGCTTGTTGCTCCACCTTAGACCTACAGTTTAACGTGGAATCCGAACCACGACCCACTAGGGAAATCAGAAATTAAGAGTTTTCAACTGGAGTCGATCTCACGACCTCCCGATCGGCAGCCCCGCGTTTTAACCACTAGGCTACCCAGGATACTCTTTATCTACCAACCACTTTTATTGTGTAGAAGGATGAACAACTGAGTGAGCTGCGCGCCGCCTGTCGTCACCGGGAATCGAACCTGGGTCCGATGGACTCGTAGTCAACGATGTTAACCACTACACCAATACAAATGAGAATGAGGAAAATTATTGCACATAAAACTGAACTTTCTTTTAATTAAAATTTAAATAATATACTTTTATACAGGGTGGGCAAAAAGTCTGGGCACCCCATCAAGATATTGACATATCTAATTTTTACATTAAAGGGGGTGTCCAGACTTTTTGCCCACCTTGTAGGCCTACATTAAACTAATTTTTAGAACTGAATTTTCAATCGATTCACATGCGTGATTTCAGTTTAATTCTCGCAAAATCTTTGATTCCAATTCAAAATAAATTAATTAATTCATTAATTCTATCCTGATTCCTATTTCCAGTTTAAAATTTCGATGTATTTCTACGTGAAATTTCTATAAAATCGGGATTTAAATCTGATCTTGAATTTTGATAAACAATAAATCAGTTGTTATATTTATGTAGGCTACCAGGGGCGTCATGCAACTAATATTTGGCGGGGGGGGGGGGGGGAATAATTTTTAATCAGTTGTAAGAAATCAGAAATTCAGTGGTTTAACTACATTTTAAGGATAAGAAAAGTTAACAGTATATATATATATATATATATATATATATATATATAGTTCATTTATTTGAATTCTCTTACTAAATATTATTTCGTAAATTTAAATTTATTCCAGTAAATTGGGGGGGGGGGGCACGTGCCCACCCAACGTCTATAAGCATGACGCCTCTGTTTTAGGCTGCTCTATACAAACAAGGCAAACATAATTATTAATTGTTTTGTTGATTTTGTTTATTGTTTTTGCTTAGAAACAATTGAATATTACCAAATTATTTCAAAGACCCTGTTTACATACATAGTTTTTAAACCATTATGAAAAGAAATTAATATTGTGGTCACAGAGACGTATAATATATTGGGAGATTTTTTGTAAACATCTGACACTTTAAAAGGTTTGTATTCTGTTTATTAACTGAAATAAAAGCATGAAATTTTGACTGTATCTTCTCTACACATGGGGAATTAGTACCCTAGTGCAAAACATGCTCTATGTGATGTCTTCTCAGCTCATTAACTTTGTGTGTATATAAACAACAAAATTTTGCAGTACTCTGGACAGAGTACGTGTTGAAATCTGAGAAATCTCTTGTTCAGTTGATGCTTTCATTTATTTTATTGCGTGTGGATTCTGTTTAAACGCTCTATCTTTTAAATAACCCCACGGACAAAAGTCACAGGGGTTTAGATCTGATGATGTTGGTGGCCATGATATTCCTTTATCATAAACCGCAGGAAATCTGTTGAACAGGACTCTTCCGTCGAAAGCATCGTGTTATAAGTATCGTGAGCTAGGACATCGCATAAAGTATGTTTTACACTAGGGAACTAATTCCCCCATGTGAGGAGAAGGTACAGTAAAAATTTCATGCTTTTATTCAGTTATTAAAAAAAACCTTAGACACAAACCTTTTAAAGTGTCAGATGTTTAAAAAATCATTCCGTATACGTTAGTTATGTATGCAAAAGAGAGAAACAATTAGCCTTTGTCTTATCTATTAAAATTTGTAATAACTTCATAAGTTAAATATATTATAGGTACCAAACCTATAAAAAAGGGCTATATCTCATTACAAATTTGGACGCGTACATGTATGCAGATTGCACACACACACACATACGCATCACATGCAGGTCACACAAGACAAAATATGTAAGAATCTTTGTTCAACACTTTTTTTTAAAAGCTACATCACAGCATCGCTTTCCGTTAGATGATGAAGGTGAAGCAACGTTGGGTTTGTTTAATAGTTGGACGGGTGACAGTCCTCTGCGTTCAGATGAGGTAACGAACCATACTTAAGGTGATTCAGATACCAAGTAAACGCTTAAAAAGGAAAATGGTTTAAATTCGGCCAAAGTTGGTCATATTGACCAATTTCAATGATTTTAAATTTATTAAGAAAACCTTGTTGAAAAAGTGGCAAAAGCATGGTTTTCTGACTAGTTAAAAAGGTTGGTATGATGGCTAAAAATAGTTTATTCATATAGTTGAAAGTGGTTCGCTGAACCGTCGTTCACTCCAAAAGCTGGTTGAATGTGGCAGCACCTTTGGCTAATATTAAATTTTGGGTACACCATTTTTGGACAAAGTCGAAATTTGTTACAAGGATCCTGATGAGCTAAAAGTTGATGACGTCACCATGCGTTTTCGGCCAGTCATGGCAAACCTTTTTTCTTTACTGACCAATCAAGGTAAATCTTTCATCCCTTATACGCAATACGTCATACCATTACATGACTATAGTTTCAAATGAAAAGAGGAGTCAGAAGGATGTACTTGTCTACCTTGAAAAATTTAATGGAACTTGAAAATAAATATATAGGTACGGATGTGGCAACTCCACCGCCAGCCGAAAGATGCAGCGAGCTCCGCATCTCCTGCGATAAGAGAGGGGAAGGATTGGATTGGGGACTCATCCTTCCTTCTTTCTCGCCACAAAGGGCAGCTATGACCTCGAACGCTTTAGTCTCTACCCTTTTCTAATTCACTACCTTCTGTTAGGTTAAATTAGGGTAGTAAAGTGGGGGAATCTTATGCTGGGTTAGGTGTACTTATGCCCTGTTAGGGTACGCTAGGTTAGGTAGTTAGTTGGGTTAGTAAAGTGGAGTGAATCTTATACCTGATTTAAGTTTTCTTATGCCCGGTTATGTGTACGCTAGGTTAGTTGGGTAGGTTAGGTTAGGTTTCTAAAGACATATGCCGTGCGCACACACACACACACACACACACACACACACATATTATATATATATGTGTGTGTGTGTGTATATATATATATATATATATATATATATATATATATAATGCGTCTCGGTGGTGTAGTGGTTAGCGTCGCTGACTCCGAATCCACCGGCCCGGGATCGAGACTCGGTGACGGCAGCCGGCGCGCAGCAAAACCCAGCTCTTTATCCTTCTACACAATAAAGAAAGTGGTTGGTAGATAAATGGGTACCCTGGGTGGCCTAGTGGTTAAGACGCTGGGCCGATGGATTCGTAGTCAGCGACGCTAACCACTACACTACCGAGGTGTGTTTGTACAGGGTGTTTCATAACATGTGGGACGCACTTTCGGGATGGATTCAGGACCTGAAAACAATGAAAAAAGTTTATATAAACATATGTCCGAAATCGCTTTGTTTCCGAGTTACAGCCCGTTTTGTCTTCCAGCAATTCTTTCTGCAGACTGTTTACAAACATTACTTTGCCCACAATGTTTGTGAAGGTGTACGAGACTTATTTCATGTATGGCCTTGCCGATTGTAATGTTTTGTACACTCTCTAACATGTTTCAATATCGTTGAGTGTAGAGCCATCAGTCAGTCAGAGGTGCATCGCGGTGTTTCACCGTTCGTATTCGTAACTTCTTACCGTGAATAAGTGCATTCCAGTGAAAAAAAAAACCTTAAAAGTTTTTGTGCTATTCATTGATAGTGTGCATTTGAAGTGAGAATGGAGGCTTATTCAAACAGAGAAATGGCAGACATGCCTCTTATGTATGGACTTGCCGAGTGTAATGCGGCCGCAGCAAGACGTCTGTATGCGGAAAGGTTTCCGAATCGCCATCTGCCAGATAAGAAGACCTTTCAGAGAATAGACGAGTGTCTTGGTGATACAGGATCATTCAACAAGCGAGTTTCAGATGGTGGTAGACCAATCAGCGCCAGAACTATTGAGTTGGAGTAGCGGATCCTGAATCGCGTGGAGGAACATCCTGGTGTCAGCACCCGAAAGATAGCAGCAGCAGAGGGTATAAGATACAAAACTGTGTGGAGAATTTTACGGGAACAACAGCGTTACCCATATCACATTCAGAGAGTACAAGACCTTACTGAAGCTGATTTCTCACCACGAGAGGCTTTTTGTACTTGGTTCCTTGAACAGTGTGCTCGCGATCCTCTTTTTCTATCCTCTGTGTTGTTTTCTGATGAGGCTGCCTTCACAAGAAATAGCGTGATCAATTTTCACAACACTCATCACTGGGCCGAAGAGAATCCGCATGTCGTCATCCAGTCAAGGCACCAAGAACAATTTAGTATCACTGTATAGGCAGGACGTATTGCTGACAACTTGGAAGATTAACAGGAGAATCCTATCCCAATTTTTTTAGGAATGATTTAAGCGATTTACTAGATGAAGTTCCTCTTGGTGTCCGACGTCATATGTGGTTTATGCATGGCGGCGCTCCGCCTCATTTTAGTCGTGTAGCCAGAGACTATTTGGATTACCATTTCTCTGATAAATGCATAGGCCGTGGAGGACCCATTGCGTAGCCTGCTCGTCTGACGCATTTTCAGGATGGATTCAGGACCTGAAAACAATGAAAAAAGCTTATATAAACATATGCCCGAAATCGCTTTATTTCCGAGTTACAACAGCCCGTTTGTGTGTTCCAGCAAGTATCCGCCTTACCTTTAAAGGAAGTGCTCAAAATGACCGCCTTGCGCTTGAATACACGCCTGAACACGTCTCGTCATAGACTGCCTGACGCGTTCAAACATTCCAGGTATTGATCGGATTTTCTGGCATCCTTGTTCTACATGTTGGCGAAGCATTTCAACGTTGTCAATGGATGCCACGTAAACGATGGATTTCAGATGACCCCACAGGTAAAAATCGAGTGGATTCAGGTCCGGGGAGCAAGCAGGCCACGCAATGGGTCCTCCACGGCCTATCCATTTATCAGAGAAATGGTCATCCAAATAGTCTCTGGCTACTCGACTAAAATGAGGCGGAGCGCCGTCATACATAAACTACATACGACGTCGGACACCAAGAGGAACTTCATCTAGTAAATTGCTTAACTCATTCCTTAAAAAATTGGAATAGGATTCTCCTGTTAATCTTCCAAGTTGTCGGCAATAAGTCCTGCCTATACAGTGACACTAAATTGTTGTTGGTGCCTTGACTGGATGATGGCATGCGGATTCTCTTCGGCCCAGTGATGAGTGTTGTGAAAATTTATCACGCTATTTCTTGTGAAGGCAGCCTCATCAGAAAACAACACGGAGGATAGAAACAGAGGGTCGCGAGCACACTGTTCAAGGAACCAAAAGTATGAAAAGCCTCTCGTGGTGGGAAATCAGCTTCAGTAAGGCCTTGTACTCTCTGAATGTGATATGGGTAAAGCTGTTGTTCCCGTAAAATTCTCCACACAGTTGTGTATCTTACACCCTCTGCGGCTGCTATCTTTCGGGTGCTGACACCAGGCTGTTCCTTCACGCGATTCAGGATCTGCTCCTCCAACTCAACAGTTCTGGCGCTGATTGGTCTACCACCATCTGAAACTCGCTTGTTGAATGATCCTGTATCACCAAGACACTCGTCTATTCTCTGAAAGGTCTTCTTATCTGGCAGATGGCGATTCGGAACCTTTCCGCATACAGACGTCTTGCTGCGCCGCATTACACTCGGCAAGTCCATACATGAGAGGCATGTGTGTCATTTCTCTGTTTGAATAAGCCTCCATTCTCACTTCAAATGCATACTATCAATGAATAGCACAAAAACTTTTAAGGTTTTTTTTCACTGGAATGCACTTATTCACGGTAAGAAGTTACGAATACGAACGGTGAAACACCGCGATGCACCTCTGACTGACTGATGGCTCTACACTCAAAGATATTGAAACATGTCATAGAGTGTACGAAACATTACAATCGGCAAGGCCATACATGAAATAAGTCTCGTACACACTCACAAACATTGTGGGCAAAGCAGTGTTTGTAAACAGTTTGCTTAAAGAATTGCTGGAAGACAAAACGGGCTGTAACTCGGAAAGAAAGCGATTTCGGGCATGTGTTTATACTGTATAAACTTTTTTTCATTGTTTTCAGGTCCTGAATCCATCCCGAAAGTGCGTCCCACATGTTATGAAACACCCTGTGTATATATATAATATATATATATTAGTGATGGATCGAGTGGTCGGTTTTTCACAACCGCGGTTGCGGTTGTGTTTGCGGTTGTCGAATTTTTCCAACCGCGGTTGCGGTTGCGGTTATCATATACTAGGAAAAATGCGTAATTATTAACTGGATTTAGCAACTATAGTGCGATTTAGCCACACTTGGTACATAATATATACTAAATAGTATTTATTTAGTAAATACCTTATGTTGAACACAAGTTTTGCAATACACCGCTACCGCTATTTGTGTGTTGCAAAACTTGTGTTCAACATAAGGTATTTACTAAATAAATACTATTTAAATGAAGTATATTCTAAACTTATATAGCTATTATGAAAGAATAGGTCAAATTAATTAAAACCATATTTTGCACTAAGTGTGTTACCAGGATGAGGGACGAGGACCCATCGCACTGTTCATCCCACCTACCACTTTCCCCAGCCTCCACCCATTGGAAAGTTATGGATTATTATTCATTTGAAAAACTGATGTCAAACTTAATGAGAG
>JAJOZX010008749.1:165000-170281 GCA_023014485.1 Bathynomus jamesi
AATGGGCATTTAAAGCACGCTAATGATGCGCTGAATCTTCATATCTCATTATTGTTCTCAGCCATGCTTGCTCATAGTTATATTCCTGCAGAGTTTATGAGGGTATATATTACACGCCCTGTCAAAAATAAATGTGGGAACATTTTATCTAACAATAACTATAGGTCTATTGTTGTTGCCTCCTGCTTTTCAAAATTACTCGAAAAACGTTTGCTACGCCGATTAAATGATTATTTATGGACGTCTCCTAATCAGTTTGGTTTTAAAGGGTCCCATTCAACTGACCTGTGTATTTGTGGTTTTTATGGCAATTGTATTTAAATATACTGACAGTGATTCAACTATTTATAGTTTTTTCTTAGATATAAGCAAAGCATATGACATAGTGAATCAATATTTTGTTTAAAAAAATTAGAAGATAGTATGTGGCAATCCCACCGCCCCCTGAAAGGTGCAGCTAGCTCCGCATCTCCTACAATACAGGAGAGGAAGGGTTGGGTTGGGGACCCATCCTTCCTTCTTTCTCTCCACGAAGGGCAAGAATAGCCTCGGACGTGGGCGCCGCGCCTGCTCTGGCAGCCCACATAACTGTAGGCAGGCACGTGTGGGTGTGTGGAAAGTATGGGGGCTAAATGATGAGCAAAAGCGAGCAGAAGCGGTGCAGGTGTTTAAGAGTGGAAGATTTGACGTTTTGAAGTTGTGTAAAACAAAGATGAAAGGAGGTGAAAAGAGTGGATGTTCAGTGTGTGAAGGCGGGTGTGAGCGAGAGGGTGAGATGAAAAGAAGGCGTGAGCCTGTTGATGAATGCTGTATGGTATGAAGCGATGAGGGATTTCTCGTGTGTCAGTTTCTTGATTGTCTGTGTGAAATTTAGGTTCGGGAGAATGAAAGTGTCGGCAGTGGTGGATATGTGTCGTGTGATAATAAGTGTGAGGATAAGAAAGAAAGATTCTGGAGAGAGCCTGATAGCATGATCAAAATGGTGCCTGAATGTTACAAACTGTTTGTGATAGGGGAGCATGAATGGGAAAGTTAGTATGGGTCCGGAGGATGAGGTGTTAGGGAAGCATGGTGTACAGGAGTGAATGATAACACTGGCCAACAAAGATTTTTCATCAGAGTAAAATTTGTGGTGGCTGGATAGCATTTTTCATGCTGATTCCAAAACTGCATTCAGATTTTTTCTAGCACGTATAGTTTTCAAGATGAAGGCATATATATAACTACACAGATTTAACCATTTTAAATAGGCAAAATACTAATATTTCAACATTTGATTGTGTTTATTTTATTGTGTTTTTTTAGTTTATTCATCTTATTTATTTCAATTATCTTAATTATACATCTTATGTATTTCAGGTGTGAGCTTTTACGTCTAGCAGCATTGTGATTCAGGCAATAACGCCGTGCTTTGTGTGTCAAAAGATCAGTCCAGTCCAAGAACTTGTTGTGTCAAGTTGGTGTACATTTTTTTTGAATTTATAGTTTGCTCAGGTCAGTCAACATGCCTCGACAATGTAAGAATGACCCCTGAAAGCAGTTCTTTTGCATAATGGTAATATAATGCCATCCATCCCCATTGCCCATTCCGTCCATCTAAAAGAGACATATGACAATATGGATATACTACTTAAGGCAATCAAATACGACAGTCATCAATGGAATGTTTGTGGAGATCTAAAAGTTATAGGAATGCTTATGGGTATGCAGTCAGGATTCACAAAATTTTGTTGTTTCCTTTGCCTGTGGGACAGTCGCGCCACTATAGAACATTACACCAAAAGTGACTGGCCACTTAGGTATACATATGTCCCAGGGATAAGCAATGTCCAGTCTGTCCCTTTAGTGGATCCCCAAAAGATCTATCTGCCACCTCTTCACATTAAACTTGGTTTAATGAAGAATTTTGTTAAAGCAATGGGTAAAGTCAATTCTGAAGGGTTCCAATACCTTTCAAGGAAATTTCCGAAGGTTACTGCAGCAAAATTGAAGGAAGGAATTTTTGTTGGGCCACAAATAAGGGAGGTTTTGAATGACACTGAATTTGAAAAAGTCCTAAGTCCGCTGGAATTGAAGGCTTGGCTGGCGTTCAAATGGATATGTGAAAACTTTCTTGGAAGCAACAAGTCACCTGCGTATTAGGATGGAGTCAAGAACCTCCTTGATGCCTTCAAAGAAATGGAGTGTCGAATGTCGTTAAAAATTCACTTCCTGCATTCCCACTTAGATTTCTTTCCTGAAAACCTTGGTGCAGTGAGTGACGAGCAAGGAGAGCGCTTCCATCAAGATATTCAGATGATGGAGAAGCGCTACCAAGGATATTGGAATGAAAGCATGATGGCGGACCATTGTTGGATGCTGTATCGTGACAATCCAGGCCAAATTTACAAAAGGAAATCACACTCACAGCGCTTTTAATAAAATAATGTATATATTCTTTATTTATAAGTACATTGAATAAAGTATATGATGTATTTGTTGTTTAGCATTCCTAAGTGTGATCTATACATCCATAAATTTTCTTATAGCAATATCAAAAACTTAAAAATATCAAAACCAGTGTATCTATATAACTATACGTGCTAGAAAAGAATAAAACCAGATTCGGAATCAGCGCGAAAAATGCATTAAGAAAAGTGTGATCATGTTTGTGATGAGAAAAAAAAGTTTCATTTTGTTGGCCAGTGTAATGGGTGTAGGCTGAAAGAGTTATGTAATAGAGAAAGTTGTGTAATAAATTCCATTTTTGAACATAAGGGAGTACGTAAGTATACCTGGTATAGAACAAATGATATACCGTATTTTACGCCTCATAAGACGCTACTTTTTTCCTGAAAAACGTCTCCAAAAATCACTTCAGGGCTCATATGTTATTGTTTTGTTTAATGTTCTTTTAATAAAGTTATGGAATCAGGGATGGGAAATCGAAATCTTTTTCGATTCAAATTCGAATCCGATTTTCACGCAATTAGAAATATAGATTCGAATTCGGATTCAAATTTTTCGGTTTTTATCGATTCGAATTTTTTTCCGATTCGGATTATTCCTTTTTCGATTTCGATCCAATTCGAATCCGATTCGGATCCAGGCCTAATTTTTCTTGATTTTTATGAGTTCATTTAATAAAATTATACCTATCATCGTTCTTTTAGTCAGGGGGTGGCTATTATTAATAAGTTTCATTTTTAATAAATAATACAGATAATTCTCAGTCTATTAACGATCTAAGTAATAACTTTAGATTTACTCTTAATAAAGTGCAAAAAAAAATCATTCATATAAGCTAATTTATTAAACAATTAAGGCTCATATATACAAGAAATATTAATTATAGCATACATAAAAATTAAAATATGATAATAATACTTTAAGAAATATATCCACTGTATATATACAAATTTACAAATTAAAATTAGCCCTGACAACTAAGATATTTTCAATGTTCGAAGGCAAAATGTTATTTCTTTGAGGAGCGTGTGAAATTGTCACTCTCGGACAATACCAAAATTTAAGGATTAGGATTAGCACCTTAATGGATGGAGTATAGGATTAGTATGATTTTTGTCCGAGCAAACAGATTCTCGGAAAGGTCAGTCTTTACCTGTGGTGAAACCGGAAACGTTAATAAGCCTTATAAGTTATTTATAAGTTATAACCAAATTTTTAAAATCCGGATCCATATTTTTTATCGATTTGAATTCGAATTCGGATTCATCGTTTCTTTTCGATTCGGATCAAAATTTCGATTCAGATCCGCGCCCGTTTTTCGATTCGAATTTTTTTTCGATTCAGATTTCTCAAAAAATATCGATTAATTCCGATTATCGATTCGAATCCGATCCGATTTCCCATCTCTGTATGGAATATATTTTTTGTCAGGCTGATAAATCTTCGAAATATTTTTTTCCTAAATATTCTTTGCTAAATATAAGGTGCGTCTTACCACTTGTAGCGTCTTATAAGGCGTAAAATACGATACATGATGAGCGAAGTCTGATAGATTATGTGCTAGTGAAAAGAAGTATGCTGAAAGAAGTATGTGAAACACGTGTAGTGCGAGGTATGAGTGTGATGTTTCTTACCACATGATACTCTTGTATAAAGTGAAGTTGCGTGGAGAATCGAAGAGAGTGGATGTTAAAAGGTCGGTCACGAAAGGATTAGAGTGGAAAAGTTAATGGTGAGAGAAGTAGCAGTTGAATGTAGTAAGAGAGTAAATGAGTGTACAAGTTGTAGAACAAATGGATATGAGTGAGATGTGGTATGTGTGCCATGAATGTCTGATCAAGAATGCAAGGAGTGTGTGTGTGTATGTGTGTATGGAGTTGTAAAGACGGGTGGGAAGAAGACGGCAAAAGCGTGGTGGGATGCTAAGGGAGGTTGAATCACCGGTTGAGGATGAAAAGGGGAAATGGATGTTGGGTGTGTAGAGTAATTGTAATAGAGAAGAAACTAGAAGAAGAAAGAGTGTGTTTGAACACAGAAAACAAAGAGTTCTCAAACGTTTTTCACAAAGAAAAACTTTTGGATATTGATTTAATTTTTCAGCACATTTAATAAAGTTGAAAACCTTTAGGAAGGAAAGTACTCTTACGAAAGTACTCAAAAGAGCAAGAGGTGTATGAAGAGACTAGTGCGGCAGAAGAAACAGAGATTAAATAATAAATTTGGAAAGAGGATAAATGAAAATTATGTACAAAATAGAAAGTTGTTTTGGAAGGAAGTGCAGAAGTTCAGGAATGAAACTAAGAAAGGAAGTTTCAGAATAAGTGATGAAAATGGAAGAATGCTCACGGTGGATGCAGAACTACGAAATAGATGGAAGGACTATTTCGAGGGTTTGACTGGTGGAAGAGATGAGAGGAGTGTAACTATATACGGGTTGTTTTCTGCCTTCTCGCCCCAATTTCTTGGGAAATGAAACGTTTTATAATGTATGTGGTCAATAGGAGGGGCAACAAGCTTCACTTTCGTGAAATGAGGAATCATCGTACGGAACATTTGAAGGGTTGAAAGGTATGTACTCGTATGTTTTAAATATATTGAAATTTTGGTACGCTCACCAAACCTTTGAGGTTGGATAGGTCAACGTATTGTCCGAGTGTTTTGGTTTCTCATGCGGAGTTAGACAAGACTCATTGCTCTCTCCTCTGCTGTTTAATGTAAGGGGTTCCAAAAAACCTTAGCCTCCCCATTTGCAGCTTACATGTTTACTTATATCGAAATAGTTTTTAGTGATTATAAAAATATATAAAATTCTTTATTTATTGCAGGCTGAGCC
>JAJOZX010008750.1:0-180313 GCA_023014485.1 Bathynomus jamesi
GAATCCGAACTATTTTTCTTTGCGTGTAGTTTGTGTGGTATCTTCTCCATAGTCATTGTCTCTGTTAGTGAAATAAAACGAATGAATGAAAAAATGGAAAGGTTTATTATTATTATTATTATTATTATTATTATTATTATTATTATTACTGCGATGATTCCACAAAGATTAAGCTTATCGCTCCTCCTCTCGCGTTGATCTGATGAAGTGGTGAGTTGGCTTCTTTTACTCTCCACTTCACATAGGTACACCCGGCTCATGGGGGATTGTATGTACCAAGAAATTACAATGTCACCATCCGAACTCGATCTCTCAACCACCGATCAGCACCCCAGCGTCTTAACCACTAGGATACCTAGGGCGCCCATTTATCTACCAGCCCAACCAGACATTCATTTTCACGAGCTAAACACAATTTAATCACACTCCTACGCGAGAATTGGCAAGTAAAACGTCAAGCCGAATACATGAACCAGAGTTGAGGATCGAATAGTATGACCGAAAATAATAATAATAATAATAATGTAAAATAGTGTCGTGATAGAGATGGCAAATGTTGATCAATGTTGCAGAGGGGCGATGGATATTGCATAAAGGGGAGGGTTCTAAAATGGGAAAACCGAGAATAGTATGGGCGCAAATATTAATGCAACTATTGTCGTAGTAGAGACTGCAAGTGGCAATACACGATGTGAATATTAAATCTATGGGGAGAAGATAAAGACACCATTGGTTGACCAATCAGGACGTCCAAAGCGTGGACCCGTAATATAGATGTTACGATTGGTGCACAAATTTAACATAGGTTCTCCCAGTTACATTGACAACCAATCATCAAACTTACGAACCGTCTTTTAGTCTTTTGGGGTGGTGCTTGGGGATCATGCATATAAAAGGAAATATTTTCAGCTGGGAGTCACAGTAGTTATTTTCACCAGTGAATAAACATTCCCTCCGCCATGAATCAAGAACTTTACAGTGTACCAGATTTATATCAAGATGGTGACATTGCAGCGTTGTCCACAATTAATCTTTTAAACGCAGCCAATCGGGATGGATTATTTTCAACGCAAACCGTTGATGTTATTTGCATTGACGCTCCTTACGATCCGACGCAAGGGACTGCTGCAGAAATGTAAGTAATTATGTGCCTGTAATTTTATTTTTTGTAGCCAATTATTCGCGAACTGGCTATTTATTTAATGTGTCTGTCATTAGGAGAAAGAGCGCTGTTCTGGATTATTTTATCATATAAGCACACCGGACAAAAAATTAGTCACCCCTCTCAGAATGTACCTAATAACGTGTGACGGCGCCTCTGGCCTTGATAACCGCACGAATCTGGCGAGGCAGAGACTCTACGAGGTTGTGCATGTACTGAACATCGATTTGCTCGTTCATCAGCCGGTCCCGAAGTTCCGCCAGAGTCCGTGGGTGTCTATTCCTGCGCTTCACTTTCTGTTTCCAGCCTGAACAACACCTTCGACGCATTCAGGATTAAAGGCTTCATTGGACCTGCGATGTACTCGTCGCCTCCCATCATTGGAGAACAAACAAAAACGGGACTCATCGGACCAAATTACACGTTACCAATCTGCCGCAGTCCAGTTTTTGCCTCTGAGCCCATTTATAACGTGCCAATTTGTGACTTGCTGTTAACAGCGGCCTCTTCCGTGGTACCCTGCTCCAGATGTCCATCGCATGCAGTTCTCGTCGCAATGTCCGTTCGGAAATTGGTCGCTGGAGAACCTCATTGGTTTCTTGGAGCAATTGTTCTCTGGTTTGAAAACGATTTGCAGTTACTAGACGAGAAACATGGCGGCGGCCCCTATTGTCGAGAATTGTTTTCCGGCCACAGTTACGCCGTCGATTGTCAGTTGATTGCGAACTACACCACTCTTTGTAAACTCGCTGGACAGTACGCGTTGACACACCAACAAATTGGGCTACTTCAGACATTTTGTGTCCGTGGGCTCTGCCAAACACGATGGCTCCTTTTTGCCACTGAGTAACGTCTGCCTCACGACCCATTTTGCAGACTATATCCAACACACACTTTGTTCTTCACCACCTCACGAAACAGATCTGATCATGTGTGCTACGTCACCGCTACTTGTCACTTACCAATGCTACATCAGCGCCCTCTGTGTGACCTTGAACTTCCTACTATCGGTGCTATTAGGGGTGACTAATTTTTTGTCCGGTGTGCTTATATGGAGGGTTGTAGTAATTCATCTCATCACATTAAAAATGCTTCATTTAGGTATCCGCAATTATAGATTAGTTTGCAATTAATATTATGCTAAAGTCCTGTTTTGATTCATTGAATTTTTTATAGCAATCTTTTGCATATTTTAAATAATTTTATAAATTCTGTAATAAATGTTATTCGGCATTTTCTCTTTGTCGTGATCACTTTTATTATTTATTTTCTTCATTATTTACTCTACTTTCTGCTCTCTATTGCATTTATCGCTTGCTTTCTCCGTACACTCGTTTTCACTGTACCGTATAAATTCATGGTAGCCACGCCGAGACTATGAAAGCCGTTACAACACAAAGGGGGAAGGGGGGGTTCATTAACACTCTTTTAACACTTGTTAACACTTTATTTAATTCCGAAAATGCTTCAAGTAATTTGAGGGGATGCGAGTATGAAATTTTACTATAATATTTTACGTCGGAGAGGGGCACAAAACAATTAATTTAATTTTAAGGTTACATGGCCCCAACTTTACGCTTATCGCGCTGCCGAATGACTGACTCTTTTTGGGGGTAGTCCGTTCTGTGGGCCTCTGTTCAGGATTGCCAACTCTTCCGATTTTAAACATTTACACTCTAACAAACATACTTTATCATAATTTCACAATTATTAGTAAATAATTTATATTAAACCTTATAATCTTAAACAAAAATTAATATTCTTAACTAGGCATTACTACACTCGCATCACCCCCTTGAAAATAAGTTTTTCACTCGGAAAACTTATTAATATCGTTTAACAAATTTAATAATTTATTCGTTATATATTTTGCAATTTTTTTTTTTTCTTTAACAAATTCAAAGTTCAGATAGACAAGAAATAATTAGAATGACAAATTCCACACACATATTTTGTATCATATTATAAAAATCGAAAACTTTATAATTTTCACATTTGCATAAAATACCATTTCACACTAATAATTAAATTACTTGTAACTAATCTATACATGCCAAAAAAAATAACGGAAAATTTTCTTACAGTGGCTGCACAAATCTCAAGTTCACAATCTATTTCAGCGATTCCTCATCAAAGATCACTTTACATTTGAAACAATTATTTGTATAGTTATACAGTTACTATCAGGGCAACATAGAAAAAAAATAAGAAAAAGTTTACATAAAATACTGACCAAGAGCGCACATACTATTTCACGAAAAACACAACAAATATGGGCAATAATCACACCCTTTCACTTATAATTTCATTACATAATAATCAGTACATTACTTTGCTGGACGTTGTTTAGATCACAATCCGCACGCTGACAACGGACTTTAATTTTCAATCGCAGCTCTCCTGCTCACTTCGCTAGAATGCAAGGGATTGCATCAATCAACATGCAACAGGGCAGCACGCTATAATGGTTCCGCTCTCTCTCCAAATGGCGAAAAAAACAAACAAGAGACGTCCAATTCTAAAAGGATCAGGGGGGAGATATACTGAAAGCGGGACCACGCGCTGGAATTGGACGGAATTTGCAATTCTAGAAGTCGATGAAGAAACTCGCCTTGTCTCATCTCCACTTTTGTCGGTGAACGCTGCTCTTCCTACGTCCAGCTGAAAGACTCTTCCACTGGCACAATCAAACGATCACTTCGCCGTAGGCCGTTTCCCAACGAACCTACTGTATGTCTGTATGGACAGTACAGTCTTAGACACCCGTTCAAGCTCTCGTGGCTTGCCTACCGCGTGCTAAGACACATATTTAGCGAAGCATTCGAGCAGCGTGACCAGCTACTGCCCGAAAAATACCAGTAGACCGTCTTCGATCGAAACTTTCGTGTGCCAAGACCCTGCACACGAAGTTTCTCTTCTCTTCCGAAACTGTCCTGCGCCAAGTCCATGCGCCATCTGGTTTCTCTTCTCTCTCTCATCATTGGTGATCGATCACCTATCCGGTCGACTAAACTCAATGGATGGAACTCGGATTCAACTTGGTTGCCTCCAAACCGAGCCTTTCGAAATTTTGAAAAACAGTTATTCGAAACGATTTATACTGCTACCGATTACACTGTAGGCCTGTTCAAAAATCAACTTTTTCTTATTTTCATAGGTTTCTGTACATTTTCCCATGCTTTTTGACCTGAAAAAGCCGAAAATCACAACTATTTTGACCTAGGATGTTGGGAAGCATTGCCGCATGGAGCTTTAAATTTTCTGCCTTGAAATCGGCCAAAGCGCCAATTCCGGGGTCCCTTGAATTATATTTTGCACTTTAACTTTTGATCTAAACAAGATAGAGCAACAAATTAGGTATCAAATGAAAGAGCATAAAATTAATAAATAATAATAATAATAATAATAATAAATAAATAATAATTAATAATAATAATAATAAGAATAATAATTCTCTATCATTTTTCAGGAAACAACAGAAACTCAATCAGAATCTAGAAAACCATCTACAAGTTACAACTTCACAATGGCATTAAGCAAGGAGCTGAGGGAGCTCCGTGGGCGCACAGTTGATATCTCAGAACCTCCACGTACTGTCCACAGGCAGGTGTCAACTGGGCCATCTACCAGATCTCTCACTGAAACTTTCCTGGTTGGATACCCTTCAGCTTTTATCAGTGGTTCCCAGCTTCCCACCAACAGACAGGCGTTCCAGTATTTCCTTAATCTTCAGAATTTACCGGAAAATGCAGGGAGGCCCATGGTTCAAGACCTTGCATATGAAACAGTTGAATCTATCATCCCATTCTGGCAGATGGCTAGGATCAAGACAATGACCAAGTACAACGCAATGAAGCTCTTCATGAAACTACATGAGAAACATCGTGCTCTGGTGAAAAGCAAAGGAAGAGCAAGTAACCCTGGAGGAAAAAGAGGAGCATTTGTGCTGGAATTAGACAGCCTGTTCGATATAGGAGCTCCAGATGCAATCCAGGAAATACAGAACAACAGACTGTTATCCAGAGAGAAGAAAGATGAGGATATCAGGTTCTACGAAGACCAAAAGACTGAGAGGAAAGGTCATATGTCTGGTCATGACAAGATTTTTGAGACAAGATCCCTGCAGCAAGCAGCGAGGAATGAAAGACTGCAGCATAGACAAGAACAAGGTAAAACTAATTACTTTGAACGTTACAAAAAGTTTTAAGTTTTACTCCATTGCGATATTTAGCATGTACTTAACAATTACTGTCTTAACATGTACTATTTTACAGCTGCAGCAGAACAAGAGGCAGTTGTTCATGTGGATGACATTACCTGGGGTGACTCAACTGACAACGACGCTAACACAGAGGACATGGATTACCATCAGCCTCGTCCTGGATGTTCTCACCATCAAGACACTGTGACTAGTGTGACTTTGACGTTTCCAAGGAAGGTCATGGAATGTGATGTCATCTGCAATACAGCTGATCGTCTTGGTTTATCAGACAATCAAGTTACTGCCATGGTTTCTGCCACCTTGAAAGCTGGAGGGGCTGATCTGGATAACTTCGTCATCTCAACCTCAACAACACGTCGCAACAGAATGCTGTCCAGGTATAATATCAGCCAGAGTCACATGTCCAAGTTTTGTGAAAACCCCCCACAGTACGCTGCCTTACACTGGGATGGAAAGTTGCTCAAAGATGTCTTGGGCAGTGAACCTGGAAGTACCTCAGAGACTTTAGCTGTGCTAGTGTCTGGTCCACCTTCATAAACTGAAGGAAAGTTATTGGGAGTACCTGTCATCGACAATTCTTCTGGCACAGCTCAGGCTGAGGCTTCAATGGATTTACTGGAGACATGGGAACTTACGGATAATGTTACTGCCCTTGTTTTTGACACTACATCCAGTAACAGTGGAGTTCACAGAGGAGCTGCCAAACTGCTAGAGAAAATGCTGAACAAAAAGGTGTTTTATCTGGCCTGTCGACATCACATCCTGGAAATCCTAGTAGGAGCAGTTTGGGAGAAGCTGTTTGGGAAGGTGAAGGGGCCAGATAATCCCTGGTTTGAGCATCTGAAGGATGTTTGGACGGACTTGTCCAAGGAAAACCCAAAGATGCTGGCTATCAACAGCAAATGGCTGAAGGAAAAGAAGAAGAACACTGAAGAAATACTCCAAGACATTCTAACAGCAGAAAGGCATCCAAGAGCCGACTACAGGGAAATGGCTGAACTGACAGTCATTGTTCTTGGAGGAACGCCTCCTCGAGGTATTCACTGGAGTCGACCAGGCGCCATTCATCAGGCCAGATGGATGGCCAGAAACCTGTACTCCATGAAAATGCTGATGTTTGCAGATCAACTTGAGTACGACGAAGACACTGTATCAAAGCTGGAAAGACTCAACACCTTCCTTGCGCTGTTCTACACTCCTGTATGGATGATGTCAATGTCTGCTGCAGATGCTCCCGTGAATGATCTAAGTCTAATCCAGGACATGTTGAAGTACAAGAAAACTGGCCCAGAGCTTGCTGATGCAGTACTTAATAAGATGGAAAACTACAAATGGTACCTGACGCAGGAAGTCGTGCCATTTGCCCTGTTCAGCAGTAGATTGAGTGACACATTGAAGCACGACATTGCTGCCCAGTTACATGCCACTGAGAAGCCAGACAGCTTCAGAACAGGAAAGCCTCTATTCCAGAGAGTCACAGCTAAGACCACCCTGGTTGATCTCATTGGCCCAGAATCACATTTCCTGCTGGACACACTGAACATTGGATCCGAGTGGCTTCTGGAACCTGTCACGTCTTGGCCACAGAATGAGGACTACAGAAAAGCGTTGGACTATGTTAAGAATCTGAAAGCGGTGAATGACATTGCTGAACGTGGTGTCAAGATGATGAGCGACTTTGCAAATGTCATAATAACAGATGCCAAGCAAAGGGACTATCTCCTTCAAGCTGTGGAGTTCAACAGACGCCGCTTTGACAGCTTCAAGAAACAAACTCTCAACAACTGACTGTGTAAATGTCATTATGAAATTAATCATCATGTAATGCTTTC
Source organism: Bathynomus jamesi (assembly GCA_023014485.1). Lineage (NCBI taxonomy): Eukaryota > Metazoa > Arthropoda > Malacostraca > Isopoda > Cirolanidae > Bathynomus > Bathynomus jamesi. The sequence goes on from JAJOZX010008750.1 coordinate 7,217, forward strand.
ACTTCTTGATCGATTAGACTTGTGACAAAATGTTAATCTCAAATTTGTGTCATGAATAAGGCGCCTTGTCTGCCTTGAGTGTGAGAAAACGAATTTTGTGATATTTCTGAAATCTTTGTATGTACCAATGTGCCATTTCTTGTTCCAAGACTATCATAATTGTATAAGTTAGAAAGAGGATTAAAAACACTTTAATTTGGTGCCTATGTTGTTGCTCTATCTTGTTTAGATAAAAAGTTATAGTGCAAAACATGATTCAAGGGACCCCGAACTGGTGCTTTTGGCCGATTTCAAGGCAGAAAACTTAAAGCTCCATGCGGCAATGCTTCCCAACAACCTAGGTCAAAATGGTTGTGATTTTCGGCCTTTTCAGGTCAAAAAGCATGGGAAAAAGTACAGAAACCTATGAAAATAAGAAAAAGTTGATTTTTGAACAGGGCTAATTACACTGCCCAACACCAATTTTGCTGATTTAATTCTAACACCTGTTTTTAGGTAACTTTGGTGTGCTGATTTCAAAAATCACTTAGTTTTTGCCTATCACGTCAGGTTTTCGAGCAATCAAATACGGATATTTCGGAGATATCGCATTTTGGCAGGGTTATGCCCAATTTTTTTTCTTTTCAAAAAATAAGTTTTTACATACTCAGAATCAGCGTGGAAAAGTAAACAATTGTGCAGGGAGTGAACTTTAATATACAATGGTAATATTGACACATAAAGTGATTAAAAGTGTTTAAATAAGCAAAAAATGAATCCATGATCATGACGTCACGCTCACACCTGGGGAAATCACAGATACTCAAGATTTTAATATGTTGTACATGACCTTTAGAGTTAATGCACAGATTTGCGTATTCCACAGATAAAATTTTAACAGCAAAACAGCTGTTAACAGGTCTCAAAAATCATCAATTTTGATAAGTGCCCCTGATGGATCACCCGAAATAGGCATATTGCATTGCACATTGCACGAAAACCTGATGTGATGGACAACATCTAAGGTGATTTATGAAATCAGCACATCAATATCATCCAGAAACAGGTCTTAGAATTAAATCACCAGCAAAAATATGTTTTTGTTGGGCAGTGTTATCATTGCATATTTAATTTACCAAATTTTCTCGACATTTCACTTCGAAACAATAACTACACATTTGCTCTGTTAGCATAATTTAAGAACTATTATTGTTCAAACTACCGTCAGAAATCACATCGATACTTTTAAATACAAAAGACAAAAATGAACCCCAGAAACTTCATGTCATCACTTCTCTGACAATCATGAATCCTCTTGCCCTTTGGGGGGGAGCACACTAATACGCAACAAAAACGTTACTGGCTATCTAGAAGGCTCCATTTCCGAGGGAACACTCGAGCCAATGTTTTAAATGCATTAGTACCCGATTGAAGGTTTAAACAATAACAGTTTTCCCAAACAGTTATTAAAAAGTTAAAAAAAATTTAAATATTACTACCGAAAATTATTTTAATACAGTAATTTCAACTTGAAACGCCAAATTTCACATGAAAAACTCGCAATTCACAAATTACATCTGAGACAACTCTCTCCTCCAACAGAAACCCCAGTATGGTTTGCAAATCACAAAAATCCCAGTAATTTATCGTTTCCAAGTGAAACTACAAATTTTCATCGTTATACTAAATAAGAATAGATAATATGTACTCACAAATACACGCAACCTACTGTAAACAAAAACAAAACATTGCATAATTGAGAGCGGTCGCTTTGTTTGTAAGCGAACCTCTATACAAATATCCCTAACCGAATGAAACTGCATTATATCCTGACATAATTTTGTAATCTTTTCTACGCAAACGCTCGAACTAAAAAAAAAAAAGGACATTTTTCATTTCTAATACCCAAATTAAAATATCAAATCAAAACATCCTTTTTGCAATACAATCTAAATTCCAAATAAAAATTTAACCATTTTCATTGAACTGGAAGAAAGAAATAAAAAATCGGCCTACCTATAAAAATAAAATTAAATGAATCTATAAAACGTAAAGAAACAATATATGAAAAGAATTTTCTACACAAATTTTTGTAATTCTTAAAAAATTATAATAATATCCAAATTTCGTAAAATATGTGTACCGCCGCACTTTTAGACCTATAATTAATAAATTCAGTGTTACGCGTGGAACAATTTAGAATTTAATGCATAACATTTGTGCTTATTAAAAAAAAAATCCTATGATTATTTCTGTTAAACCAATTAAAATTTTGTTAAATAGCTAAGAATTTAATACTCAATAGACATATACCGTAGTGACGGTCAATATCCGAACAATATTTAACGATAGGCCTACAAGAAATCTTTCTTTAGTACAATACAATAGCCATTTTACAAAATATCAGTCGGAATTGTCGTGAAAATGAACGAAAGGAACGGAAAAAAATAGATAAATCAGCCTACCTACCAAATTTTACGAGTGTATAAATATATATAATTATATATATAACTAATATATACGTATAAGTTAATATGTAAGTGTATAATTAATGAGTATATAAAAAAAATCCAAAAAAATTTATAGAAAATTTCACAACACAATTTCTCTATTTCAATTAAACGAATTTAGCTTATTTTGAAGTCTAACACAATTCTATACGGCCAGCCTATAATCTGACAAATTAATATGTTTAAGATTATTTTTCGACTGTCCCTTAAAATGTAACTTAATCGTATTTAGCGCAAAGCGAAGCGAAGCAAAAAGCCAGTAAACCTACATAAACAATAAAATAAGCCTATCATTATATACAACCAATCGAAATATAATCAAAAATCTACTAATGAATCCCAGAAAATTTTTCATGTACATGAAGTGTCTTACAATACTATATATGTATATATACCTAGAAATGCGGTACAAATTTTCGCTCAAACATTTTTAAAGGATCGTATAAAATGTGTATCACACTGTATTTAAACTAACATAATTCACTTACGTACAAATTCAGTGTAAAAATTTTTTTCTATATTAATCGTTATTATATTATTACAATTACTACTAATTCCAAAAGTTTAAACACAAAAAAGACAAACGTAGGTAGGTTTGAGGACAGGAGAAAAAGTGAACGAAATAAAGTGAAAAGAATGAGTCATCGGCAGCAACGAACAATTTGAAATATATATCTCCGACGGGCTGAACGAAAGCTAACGAATTAGGAAACAACCGACTCTGAACTTTAATGTTAGACTCAAATGTTTTGACTCCAACTGAAAACCGACTCCGCAACGACTAAAAGAAGTTTTGAGTCTCTAGACTCCATCTGAAACAAAAAATTTTGACGCGCGAACTTTTTTGAAGCGACGCGACTCAGAATAATTTGGAAAGTAATGGGGGCGCCATTTTGAATTTACATTTACAATGAATTTTAAGGAATGGAAATCGAAATTTGCCTGCAAACGGGGTAAACTTTGCATTTAGATATTTTAATAATCGAAATAAAATATTCATTAACGCTATTGGCTATTATACCGGGTCGGAAGAATTTTAATCGAAATAATAGGCACGTGGGTAAGCCTCATACAAAATATGATGTAGGCCCACCGTTAGCCACCAAAAAATGTCGTGATCACTTTTATTATTTATTTTCTTCATTATTTACTCTACTTTCTGCTCTCTATTGCATTTATCGCTTGCTTTCTCCGTACACTCGTTCTCACTGTACCGTATAAATTCATGGTAGCCACGCCGAGACTATGAAAGCCGTTACAACACAAAGGGGGAAGGGGGGGGGGGTTCATTAACACTCTTTTAACACTTGTTAACACTTTATTTAATTCCGAAAATGCTTTAAGTAATTTGAGGGGATGCGAGTATGAAATTTTACTATAATATTTTACGTCGGAGAGGGGCACAAAACAATTAATTTAATTTTAAGGTTACATGGCCCCAACTTTACGTTTATCGCGCTGCCGAATGACTGACTCTTTTTGGGGGTAGTCCGCTCTGTTGGCCTCTGTTCAGGATTGCCAACTCTTCCGATTTTAAACATTTACAATCTAACAAACATACTTTATCATAATGTCACAATTATTAGTAAATAATTTATATTAAACCTTATAATCTTAAACAAAAATTAATATTCTTAACTAGGCATTACTACATCTTAAAGGAACTTCTCTGAGCAGTTCAAAGATATCTTCACATTGTAATACTCTTACTATATGTATAATCTGCATATGTTTTAAACAATTGGGTTTTTATTAAAAAAGATTCAGTATGAACTAATTAATTATTCTTTCTCCTTTAAGGTCCGATGAGGATTTGACACGTGTTATACAATCTTTTCGTTTTAAAGAAACCCATGGCGTGGACCTGAATACGGAGGTAGAAGATTTATCGAGCAGTCAACCCAACGATTGTCACATCATTAACGAAATAATGTAAGTATTTTTTATATTTCGATCTTTTTTTCGGGGAAGAAGACACAATGTATTTTCATCAATTTATTAAATGAAAGAACTCATGTTTTTAGTACAATAACCATCTTAAACTACAGAATATACAAACTAACATTATTGGTTACAAATATACGAGGGTAATTCACTAAGTATCCGCACTTTTTATTTTCACAATTTTATTTTCACATCTGATAAATTATAAACACATCACTTCTCAACATAGCCTCCCTGTTTCTCAATACACTTAGTCCACAAGCTTCCTAATGTCATCACAAAAGAATCGTTTTGGCTGTGTGCGTAGCCAGTCATGCACCGTCTCCTTCAGGTCCTCATCGCTTTGGAATCGCTGACCTCTCAAAGTGTCTTTTAGTGGTCCAAACAGGTAAAAATCCGAATGTGCCAGGTCTGGACTGTAGGCTGGATAGTCGAGAACTTCAAATTTAAGTTCTTGAAGGCATTTTCTAGTCTGTGCAGCATGAGAAATGAAAGGCAGTACATCCCACACGTATTACTAAAATATCCTTGTAGCCGGAATGGATTCCATACAACTTTGTGAATATGCATCTAATCGAGAAATTTTACAATAACAGGGTCACTCCAGGTTTGAGTGCCGAGTGAATCAAAATAGTACATGCGGTCCCTATTTTTAAAATAGATTGTAAACCAATGAATCCCTTTACTACCAAGAACATCTGTGTTCACAATAAAGCTACCGCAATTTCTCGTAGTTGGCAATTTCAATATTTCATTCTTCGCAAACACACCGATAAATTTGGAACGTGTGATTCGTTCACTATTCATTACTCTCTGAAGTGTATTCGCATCCATTTTAAAAGTCTGTGACAACGCTCTTAAATCTGTCTACTTCTATTAGGGCTTGTGATTCGAGGTAAACTAGTACACTTATAGGCGCGTCTATATGCTTGGCGAATTCCAATCTGACTGAGATGTTTCTACTCTATTGTGGACTTAAGTGTGTATTTACACGAGCAGATAAGTCAGGTGTGATGTCAAACGGATAAAGGTTAAATTGATCGATGAATTCTTTCTGCGTTACCCCATTCCCGAACTCATCACAATCACCTGCAATATGTGCTCTCGCACAAAGCGGGAACACAGCGTCTGATGAATAATCCATATCCATACCCTCGCCCAACGCAATGCCATTAACGTATAGAGTTATATTTTTAAGGCCGAAATTCTCGAATTTAAAGGCACTCTTTTTATATTTTCCATTCACCGAAGCGTGGTCCTGCATTCCAATTAATATCCACAGATTGGGTCAAAAAAGTAAGGGCCTGAGCTGGGTATCACTAATTCTATAGGGGCAGTCGGGGAACTAATTGTGCTTAAAGGGTTAATTGTAATAAAGTCACTGTATTCAATAGAAACTTGAGTTAGAGGCATGTCAAAGAGGGACAGCTACGATTTACAACATTGTGAACTATACGGATGGATGAAGCGTGCCATGACGAGTTAGAAATAGTGCCTCCTCTCTCGAGAAGTAGTAAACAAACTATGATTCATGAGATCAATGTCCTTAGCTTATATCAGTCAAAAAATGGTCAACCATAGGTTTCATTCACTGAGAACACTTCTTTTTTGATATCCTTTTACGTTTAATGCCACGTGGTGGTAATCCCTTCTTCCGAACAGCCCTCTTCTTCCCACCACCACGCATTTTTCTCTTTGCATCTTTGGTGATTTCGTCCTGTGTACGCTTTAAGAGTCTTTTTAGAGCTTCTTTAGGTTTAGCCCCAGCCAATATGTCTTCTGCTGTGTTAAGACCTGGTTGTAACGCTTTCCTCCCGAGGTATCTGGCACCCCTCTTCAGCAAGGGGACAGCCGTACGTAGTATGGTTGCAAAAATGGATCCAAGTCCACTACCACGCTGGTATCTCACACCTCGATAGACTGTGAAAGGCTTTCTGTGCACTATAACTCAGTGCGTTGAAAGTGCAGCTTCACTGTTAAGCTCCCGTTACCGAATGGGAAATTTTTTTCCTTCAATCGTTCTTATATATATTGAGATATTGGTTATCAGATTAGTTGCGACATTCACATAATGGGGCCTGTCATATGTAATACTCAAACTCCCTCTATGGTTGGGAATGTGAGCAATGCGCAGCAGGCGTGCCTGGGTATCTCCAACAAACTGGTGCTCCACTATATTGCTGTAAATATAGCACATGTCTGGGGGCTTATAGCCATTAACCATTTCCTCTAATTTCAACTGATACATTAGGCTGGACAAGTCGTGTTGTGCCTCGTGAAATGTATCTCTTTGGATGACTGGTCGATATCGTCCATCGGTCATAATTTTGAACACCTTTGGTCTTTAATATTTTGGTTAGCCTGCGATTTTAGGGCCACAGTGCATGCATGGGGATCATTGTTTATGATTTCGTATACTAAATTGTCCGTAAGATTTGAACTTTTTAAACTTACGTTTAAGTCTCTCACAACACATTCGGCCTCACCATAGTGACCCGGTCCTAATGTTACTTCTGTACTGTAATACCGTGCATCCCCAGTCAGGGCGGTACACATGGTTTCATCCCGAGTTACCCCAGCTTTTTCACACTCATTACAGTCTCTAAGAATCGTAAAAACGGTTTCTTTATAATCAATACTTAAAAAAAGGGTATTCAACTGAATTTCGCATATACCCACCTCATACGTATCACGATCCAATTCAATGGGTCTGTGGAATTCTGTTACAAAGTTGGCTAGTGTGTTGTTAGGGTGTACAGACAGGGACGAGGAGGACGGGAGTGTGACAGAAATAGTTAGGCGCCATGTTGCATACTATTTAAGCTTCATTATTGCATCAGCTTTTATATACGGGGCTCCAATAAACCTTAGCCCCCCACCCATGGCCTAAACCATTAGAGGTACAGTAAAACTAAACATACCTTACACAAGAGAATTTAATCCTACATTTAATGAGAAACAATTAAAACTTGGTGTTCCCGCCATTGGCTTCCAAGACAGCCTGAATTCGCTTTGGGTAGCTTGCCAAAAGTGACGTGAATAGATCTTGATTGTTACGCAAATTTGCTAAAACAGTTTCAACGTGTTACGTCATTGTATCCTTCGAAAATCGATTTGCTGCAGGTTCTTGAAACAAGAGACATTCAACCTTGTCCTTTATAACTGATCCAATGTGTTCACAGACGTTCAGGTCAGGAGAATTTCCTGGCCATTCTTCATTTCCAAAGAAATTGATCTCATGGTTCCGCAACAACTGTTGAGTGGCTAATACCTTAAAGCAGGGGGCCTTATCGTGCAGAAGTGTGACCTGATCGACATCCATAACATTGTTTGGGTTTCTTAGAAAAGGAGTGACATGCTGGGATAGAATAATATCACGAAAATACTGTCCATCCCAACTCTGACCATTTGGCTTCAGCACCCACATGAGCTTCTTTGCAGTGAACAAAACAAACACATCAACACAGTCTGGACTTTTTAATAATTCGCGATAATGTTCATTGTCATCGATTTCATCTGGTGTTGTGGCCCACACTCGATCATTTTGGTAGTTAGGCCGACGTGTTACGTAAACAAAAAATTCATCGGAGACAGCTAAATGCATGAAATCATCCACATCCCAATCTTCAAGATAATGGGCAAACCACATTCTGTCATCGATGTTAAGTTGAGTTTTTCTTGGCTTTGGAAGTTCATGCCAAGGCTTTAAACCTTGCCTATGACGGTACAGTCGAATGATCTCACCACTAACGATCTTTCCTCTCAACACTTCGATCTCTCTAGAAAGTTTAGCACAGCTGTTTTTCCGCTTACGCGTACCGCTTTCAATGATGTCCTTTGTTTCCTGAGAGAGTGGCAAATTTGGGCGCCCAGATTTGGTTGTATCCATTTCACATTCATCCAAAGTTTTATTCCAATTTCTTTTGACGAAGTCCTCACTTCTTCGCAACTTTTTGGCAACCCATGAACGTGTTATAAAGGTGGCTCCAGCATCACGAGCTTCCCGAAATGTTATTGCTCGTATGCGATCTATCACACGTTGCCTCTCCGAATCACCAATTAATTGAGAAGCCATTATATTATCAGTTTATCAGCTAGAGTAATTTTAATACCTGCAATAAATAAATAATTTTATATATTTTTATAATCACTGAAAACTATTTCGATATAAGTAAACATGTAAGCTGCAAATTGGGGGGCTAAGGTTTTTGGGGGGGCTAAGGTTTTTTGGAACCCCTTATATTCTTGCCCATAACGGGGCAAAATTTGACACTTCCTTTATAAGGAGTTGCTTGAGCACGAGTCATCTGAGATATTTACAGGTTATCCCTTGAAAAATGCAACAAACTAATACAGTTGCAAATAAGAGGTAATGTGCAGTTTAAAGACACTTTATTATTCACACTTTGTAAATTAGCAAAGCTACCCAAGGTGATGGGCGTAGCCGCTGAAGTTTCAAAAGGATATTTCCCTTACACATTCCTCACTAGCGAAACTTTAAATTACGTAGGACTACCTCCACTCAAACATTACTTTAACTATGAATGTATGAGTGCAGATGAACGTGAAGACTTTGACCGATACTACAGCAGTTTTAATGAATCTATTCCTTATAATATAGCTGATGAATGTGAGCGTTATTGCGTAAATGATGTGCGCGTGCTTAGAGTATGTTTCCAGGCGTTTAGAAGGATGTACATAGGCCGTTTCAAATGCGATCCGTTGCAAGTCGCAACCATGATCGTCTCATTATGTTTTACGGTGTTCAAGAATAACTTCATGGCTAAAGACACCTTAGCCGTTATTCACAGAAACATTCCCCGCAGTTATGGGCACAAGGCTATTTACTGGCTCATACACATAAGCAGCAGACAGGTGTATACATAAAGCACGCCCGCAACACGGGGGAAGTACCCATTAAGGTTAATGGTCGTGTTTTCTGGGTTGATGGTCAAAGTGAAAACCGTGCCACTGGTGAGAAGACTGTACTAGGGTGGAGTGAAAAATATTTTTTTTTAATTTCAAAATGCTTGGAGTCGGGAAAGTTGCGTATTTATGTGAAACGTACTATGTGAAATTTTTGTAATCGTACGGCTATAATTAAATTGTGCACAATGAACTCAAAGTTTTTAAAAATTGGCAAAATTACTAAAATTTCGCCAGTTTTTTAACTTAAATTACAAAATCACAAAAATTTCACGCTACGTGTCCAAAAAAAACTGAAAATAAAAATGGCGAAGTTTTATTAATTTCTTCCATTCCTCGAATAAAAGAGAAGTTTTAACGAATGCCTTCCTTTCGAATTATAGGTAAAATTAATATTGTTCCTGTAGAATATTTAAAGTGTTTATTGTCAATTTAGTACACTGTAAAGAATGAATTAATATTAAAATGAACGAAAAAAAATGTACGAAATTGTGAAGACATATCTTGTGTATATATATATATATATATACACACAGAGGAATGACAAAAGTAAATAGACCCTCTAGGTTTGGCTTTAGAGTAAATCACTGTACTGACACGTGCTATTATATGCTAAAGGCAACCGTTCTAAAGTACAAGATATCAAGTAGCATTGTTTTTGAACCATTTCGCTGAAAATTTTCGCTGAAATTTATTTATAAAAAATATAGAAGGTGTATAGAAAGGATTGTCAAAAGTAAATAGACACAGTATACATTCTAAGGTGTTAGAATAAATGAAAGCGTTTCATGAATTATAGGTAAATTGAATATTATTCTTAGAGAATATGTTATTGGAATAATGTACAATATAAAGAGTCCTGTGTATTTCTTTTATTATTAATATTAAGATGAATGATTTCTTTAGCTACGCCATGGATTAATTGTCTACTGTATTTCTTTTATTGTTAATATTGGGAATCGTTTAAATAATTAGTTCTCTTGCTGAACAACTTTAAGAAGAAAGTCGCTCTTGCCCTTAATAAATAAATAAATAAGTGGAAACTCGTCTAAATAAGTTAAAATAAATGGCGCAACCTGGCAACTCACCCTAATAAGGTATACCTGAACATAATTAAATTACAAAACACTATTTGACAACTCGTGTAAATAAAATTAAAATAAATGGTGGTATCTAGCAACTCACCCAAATAAGGTATACCTGAACATAATTAAAAAACACTATTTGGCAACTCATCTAAATAAATATATAACGCTCTCTGGTAACCCATCCATATATATATAAATAAGTGATATCTGGCAACACACGACCCTCTATATAACCGCTGCTTGGCCCCTGGACGTTCATAATGCGTCGGACTCCAGTGGAATAAAGAACTCTCTCTCTCCTTCTTAGGTTAAGGCTTAGGTTAGGTTTCCCTTTGGGGGATGAGGACATTCCACCTTCTCCCCAAAGACCTCCGCCTTCTCCTTTCTCTCCCTCTCTTAGGTTAAGGCTACCCCTTTGGGGGAGGTCATCCTCCCTTCTCCCCCCGAATCCCTCTCCCTCCCCCTTTGCAGCATTGATTTGTTGCATAATCCTTCCCCTTCATTGCATAACCACCTTTGTTGCACACCCTTTTGCAACACCTTGCAATACTAATCAACATTGCCTTGCGACATTCTTGCCCTCGTCTATTTTTCGCCCATACTACTAGAACTTTAGTTCCTCACTCGATTTGAAACAAATTGAGTAACATTTTATCATCCATTAATGTTACATTCGAAGAAAAAGGCAAATCACAAATTCTTTTTATAGAAATTTTGGTCATTCTCTCAGCTAAAAATAAACCGTTATTTAACGTTTTTAGAGAAAAGACATTGAAATGAAGGCATAAGTTGGTTTTCCTTTTATCTCTATGAAGAGAGTTAGTTTAGTCGGCTTGTTTCTCGGTGCCTTTAAGATTTGTAGCCTTCAATTTTTGGAAAATGAAGTTAGGTTTGTCAAGGAAGCTTTTGCTGAATTACGTATCTCCTGTAAACAAGGCTTTTAAATTTACTAAGAAGAGATTGTACGGTAATATTCCACAGATATCTCGAGAACCAAAACGTACTTTAGTTTTACCAACTGAATGCAATTTGACAAGAGAGTATTTAAGTAATTTCAATAATCTGGTCATTGAGATGAATTACACTATTGGAATTTTTTTTAAATGGTCTTAGAATCGGCCACCTTAATTCAGTTCTGCATTAACATTGGACTATTTCAAATCATTCAATCGGTATTAATAATTCGGCCGTTCGGTTACACATAAAAGATAAAAATAAGAAATTTGACTAAACTCTTTTTAATTAAAAGTATTGATAATTTCAACAATGACAAAGGTAATTTTTACATCGAACTACTTTTAAATAAAATTTTAGTTCGACACATTTTTTAAATCTTTGCTGCACCGTTTTCATCTGCCAGATATGCGAGATTCATATGCTGTTCTCTCCCTGTAACTTTTATTTCATTTTAGTCTTCTTACCTGATCGAAGAGGAGTGGAGCTCTTCGAAAGGGTTGTAATTTTTAGTGTTTATATTTTTTACTTTTAACTAGGATTTTTAGCTTCTACGTTTCATTACGGTCATTGTACGGTTTAGATTATATACGTATATATGATAATGATCAAGCTTTATTGACAGCGTATAAATCCCATAAAAGAGTACAATATTCTTGAATTGGTAATAAACGATAAGATAACTCAAACAATAATAAATTTAAAAAACTAAAAATTATGACTAAAAGACACGAACTAAAACAAGTAATAATAAAAAGTACCCACAACTAAAACTACAAAAATAACAAAAAGGAAATAAAGTACATGTAGTGAAAATACCAACATATATATATATGGTAATTATAGTAATGATAATGATCTACAGGTCTACAGAAGCTAAGGCTAACAAAGACCCTAAGATCCACTCTACTGTAAGGTTAGCCCGAGAGAAAGAAGAGAGTAGAGGGTTAAAAGAAGAGAATAAGGGGTTAAGTAAGTAGCAAAACCTATCATTCGTGGATTAACATTCATTCAGAAAAAGGGAGAGAAAGACTCACCATCATCATCCGCCGGCCACTGCCGACAAGTCGGAAAAATAGTCAAAGAGAATAGGAAAGGGGTGAAAGATGAAAAGAAGTAAAATAAGAACGCTTATAAACCATGCAAACACAGTCTTAACTCAAACACTGTCATACCATGCACTCTACAGACATGCAAGTAAAGAGAGGATAAGAAAAGAAAAAAGTATGAAGAGTACATCTAAGTTCGTGTTAGTCTAATATTTTTTTTTTTTACACATAATGAAACGTAATGAAACGAGAAATAATAAAATTGGTTATAACAACTTCCCAAAAAACAAATAAATAAATACATTACAATATATATATATTAGGGTGGTTGCGAAAATAAAAAAAATCTAAATTTTACAGATCTTACCCGCCCCCCTACATTTGTTTCTCTCTAGAGATAACTCGAGAGAGAAAATTTTAGTTAGATCAAATACTACTTTAGAAATCGCTCAACAACGTAGCAATTTCCTAAAATAAACCAAAAAATTATGAATATCACGTTGCAGCGGGAGCCGTCTCTTTTGATTACTCAAAATCTTTGATCTTCGAGCGTCCCGCTCGACAAAGGAACCCATTACATAAGAAAATCGATTTGCAATCAAATTCTACATCCGTTAAACCTATTTTCATGCAAAAATTGGGTTTCTTTGCTAAACCGAATCTTAACCCTATAGTTTGGAATCCGTAGTTAGGGATCATATCGTCGATCACTTAGAGAGTCGCGATTTGATTAATAATAGTCAGCATGGGTTTCGACGCCATAAATCTTGTTTAACTAATTTGTTAGAGTTTTATAACGAAATAGTGCGCGAATACGATAGGTATAGAGCGGCTGACGTTATTTATTTAGACTTTAGAAAAGCGTTCGATATAGTTCCGCATAGAAGATGCATTGGGAAGGTTAAAGCGCACAGTATACACGGTCAGGTAGCTAACTGGTTAGAGCAGTAGTTCCCAAACCCATGGTCGCGACCCAATTGAGGGTCGGGAAGGTGTTCCTGAGGGTCGCGGGACGGCTCAACGACTGATTCAATCAAACTATATGAATATAAACACAACGTATCAAAATGATTGGTCATCAACACTGCATGTACCAGCGTTTAGGGTCGCTAGGCCAGGACAATATTGTATTCAGGGTCGCCACCATAAAAGTTTGGGAACCACTGGGTTAGAGGAATGGCTTCGTGCCAGGAAACAGAGGGTCGTTGTTAATGGTAGGGAATCGGGGTGGTTAGATGCAGGTAGCAGTGTTCCTCAGGGCTCAGTGTTAGGCCCATTGCTATTCGTAATCTACATTAACGACATAGATGTAGGCTTGACTAGTAACGTGGCAAAATTCGCGGACGATACTAAAATAGGCGGTAAAGTTCTTAACGTGGACGATAGAAAGAGGATCCAAGACGATGTAAATAGGATTATGGAGTGCATGGATAAGTGGCAGATGCAATTTAACGTAGACAAATGTAAAGCTTTGCATACAGGTTCTCGTAACAACAATTACACGTACACGATGGATGATAGACAGTTAGCAAGTGTTGACGAGGAAGTAGATTAAGGCGTACGCGTAACTAAAAATTTAGAAGTTAGGAACCAGGGCCTAGGGTCTTGCACAAAAGCTAATAGGATGTTAGGCTTCATCGCGCATAATTTCGAATTTAAATCGAAGAATATTATATTGCCCCTTTACAAGTCCCTAGTCAGGCCTCACTTAAAATATGCCGTTCAGTTTTGGTGCCTGTATTTGCGTGAGGATATTGATAGGTTAGAAAGGGTTCAGCGATGCGCCACAAAACTAATTCCGTCACTACGCAACAAGTCTTACGAAGATAGAATTAAAGAGTTAGACTTTCATTCACTCAAAACAAGGAGATTAAGGGGGGATGCTTATCGAAATTTTCAAAATCGTTAAAATCGATAACGTAAATTTTGACAAATTGTTCATTTTTGATAATAGCAATACTCGTAATAACGGATTTAAATTACGTGGCAAATGTTTCATTACTAACATCGCTAAAAACTGTTTTACGTTTAAAGTAACTGATAAACGGAATAATCTTCCCGCGTCCGTCGTGAACTCTACCAGCGTTAACATGTTTAAAAACCGTTTAGATAGGCATCTTAAAAATATTAACGTCGTTTAAAATAATAAAACAATTAGCAACAGGAGCTCTTTGGGGTAATTGGTCGAGGTTTGAGTCTGTTGACGATTAATGCCAGCTTGTGACATGCCAGCGTGTGATATGCCAGCAATAAAATTTAAAAAATAGACTAACACGAACTTAGATGTAGCTCGTAACGTAAACTAACCCACTTTTTGTTATACTCTTCATACGTTTTTTTAGTTCTTTTCTTATCTTCTCTTTACTTGCATGTCTAGTTTGCATGGTATGACAGTGTTTGAGTTAAGACTGTGTTTGCATGGTTTGTAAGCGTTCTTATTTTACTTCTTTTCATCTTTCACCCCTTTCCTATTCTCTTCGACTATTTTTCCGACTTGTGATGGTGAGTCTTTCTCTCTCTTTTTCTGAATGAATGTTAATCCACGAATGATAGGTTTTGCTGCTTACTTAACCCCCTATTCTCTTCTTTTAACCCTCTACTCTCTTCTTTCTCTCGGGCTACCTTAGAGTGGATGTTAGTGTCTTTGTTAGCCTTAGCTTCTGTAGATCTGTAGAACGTACGTTCTTATCATTTTTTGATACGTATTGTAGATTGTAGATTGTTGATTACCTTGATGAAAGCATCCCCCGCCCCCCGCACTCCCCGGCTCACTCCTACCTGAGCAATTATACTGGAAAAAATTAATAACTGCATTTCACACTATTTAATATTTATTTTAATGTTATAGTAATATGGGTTTTATCATATTTATATTATAAAAAGGGAGTCCTGTCAGACCATCCCTCTGTATTCCGGATTGGTTGAAAGATAGTGACATCATAGACACGTCATAAAATGGGCGGAGCTCCAGCGCGTGCTTTTCACTCTGCGTTTACGATTCCACAAACAAAATTATAATTTTTTTAATTAGACAAAAATTTGAATTTTTAAAAATCTATATGTATATGTTTGTCTGTCTGTCTGTCTGTCTGTCTGTCTGTCTGTTCCACCCTAAAACACGTTTACGGCTCCTAGAGAGAAAAAATTATTAAGTAAAAGTTGTTTAAAATTAATCGAAACCTATGAGAGAAATTATTGAATGCCCGATTAAGTTAATTGAATGCTCGGTTAGGTAGACTGTATGCCCTTATCGATTGGTTAGGTTAAGTCGTGATATTTTCGTTAAATCTAACGAAATTAATCGAAACCTACGGGAAAATTATTGAATGCCCGGTTAGGTAAGTCGTGATATTTTCGTAAAAAAAAAAATTATGTATTATTTTTGACTGTACTGTCACTATGCATTACCCAGAGGCCGGGATATTTTTGCCACCCGCACGAAGGGCGGATTCTCTGCTAATATTTATAATTAGAACATCTTTATTCAGAATCTTTTGTCCTTATTAACTCAATACGAGAAAGGTAAGTACAAAGTGCTCAGAATTACATTTTTACATTGAAGTTCTTACAAAATAACAGTCATTCATAATTATATTTAATATTCTTAGTACTTATTATTAATTACATGTCAATTCATTATACATAAAACGAGCAAAATACTTCTTTTTTTTTCCAACTCTATAATGTTGCACGCCCTCATCACTTTGAGGATTTTGTGCCATTAATCCACACAATAGATCATAAGAAAAAGCATTCGAGACATCAAAATTAGCTGTGGCGGATCTTTTCCAAGTGGACGACCCCACGGGATTTAGCTGAAAATTTGTATACTAATAAATATTTATATTCTAATAACAAAAATGACATTGTTTTCCTAGAGAAATATGCGCAACATACGAAAAAAATTGCATTTATATGCGCACTAGTTTTTATGGCGCATGACCGTTATCTAGTTTACACCGCTCATGACGCCCGGATACGAGGTTGCTGTGTGGCTCCCGGTTAATTGAATGGCCGGTTACGTCAACTGTACGCCCTTGACGATTGGTTAGGTTAAGTAGTGATATTTTCGTTAAAACTAATGAAAATATCATGACTTAACCTAACCAATCGTCAAGGGCGTACAGTTGACCTAACCGGGCATTCAATTGACCTAACCTGGCATTCAATTGACCTAACCGGGCATTCATTGACCGGGGGCAACTCGCAAGTAGATCACAGCACTGCATTATCATATACTCACACTACAACAATAATATTCAGACTAAACTAGGTCTAAGCAGGCAACAAATAAACATTAATAACAACAACAAAAATTACTGTTTATGCGAGTTCGTATGGAGAAAAAGGTATGCAAATGAAGATTTATTTATTAAAATATTATTAAATATTGCAAATTTTTAATAAATAAAGGATATTATCTGCGTTTTATTTTGTAAAACCTACTACATAACACTACATAATTTAGGTAACGGTCATGCGCCATGGAAACTAGTGCGCATACAAATGCAATTTTTTTCGTGTTGCGCATATTTCTCCAGGAAAATAATGTCATTTTCGTTATTAGAATGTAAAAATTTATTAGTATACAAATTTTCAGCTAAATCCCGTGGGGTCGTCCATTTGGAAAAGATCCGCTGTGGCTACTGACAAAAGCTGGATAACGCATATAATTCAAGTTTTTTAAAGTTACTGTACTTTGAAATTCCAGTCACTTTAGTCACACACACGCGCACATGTATATACATATGTATTTATAAATAGCTCCACTTGAGAAATGTTGGTCCTATATTGTGATGCAGAAACACGCAATCATACTAGATAGTACCACAAAAAGTACCAAAGGTACTGTAGAATTATTTCAGTGAAACCACTGGCCCACCGGCCCACTGGCTCACCAACCCACCGGGAAAATTCCTGAACTCCCGATAGGCCAGCCCTTCACTGCCTAAGAGTACAGGGTGTGGTGTTCCAGAAATCTGGACTCATAGGGAAAATAGACATTATATTTTTAAAGTGAAACAAACACATTTCCAATGTCAGTTTTACATATTTCAGGAAAGAAAATACCCTGATGGCTCCGTATACCAATCAAGAGAAGGTGGAATTGGTATTGCTACATGTTTCCGGAAAAATGTAGGTTCTCGTTTGTAAGAAGGTAGCAGGCAAAGTTATCTGATTAACACGATGATTTGACCTTAGGACTGCATATACCTGGCAACCTGGTAAAAGTTCCGTGCGTCGGTCTCTCTTCACACGAAGGTCAAGTTGGTGGCCCCACCTCTAGGCCTGGCCTGATGGAGGAGAGAGCTGCTTTCTTGCGAACTTCACCGCACATAGCCAGGCACCCCGGCTCATCCGGTATCGTCCTGAGCCAGGCATCTAGTTTTCTTTTGAAGATTTCAACTTTGACACCCGTGATGTTCCTGAGGTCCTTTGGAAGCTAACTAGTTAAAAAGTCTTGGGCCCCCTGATAACCAAGCTGTTTTCCTTCAGTGTTGAGGGTGTCCCTTGTTGAGCCTTTAGTTTAGGAACACTACACATTTTACTTTTCCTATTTTCCAGTGTTGTTTGCATGGTTACTGGATTCACTTTGAGGTTAGGTACCAGTTTTTCGATCATTTTCCTTAATGTAAATTATGGTCTCTCTCTCTCTCTCTCTCTCTCTCTCTCTCTCTCTCTCTCTCTCTTTTCTTCTTCTTCTTTCCGTCGAATATAGATTCAATTTACGTAGTCTTTCCCAATAGTTGAGTTCTTTGCAGCTATCAATCTTGGCTATGAAATTTCTTTGAATTTCTTCTAGTTTATTAATTTCCTCCTTTTTGTATGGGAACGTCAAGATTGAGCAGTGTATATATATATATATATATATATATATATATATATATATATATATATATATATATATATATATATATATATACACACACACACACACACACTGCTTTTTGTAGAAAAAAGGTACCGGAACGCATATATTATAGAATGGCGAAATTAATAAAAATAGTATAAGTTATACTATTTTTATTAATTTATTAATAAATGGAACACATTTCAAAAAAAAGTTCCAGAACGCCGTTGCGGCACAAAAAAGCCATATATATATATATATATATATATATATACACCAGGTGGTACTAAGAACGTACTAAGAACAGGTACTAAGAACGTTCAAGAGAAGGGACAGGACAGTAATGATTCCCCTGCTAAAAAACTGATTATACGAAAACTTGAATACTGCTCAGTTTTGACGTCCTCATATAAAAAGGAAGAAACTAATAAACTAGAAGAAACGCAAAGGCATTTCACAGCCAAAATTGATGGCTGCAAATAACTCAACTACTGGGAAAGACTACGTAAACTAAATCTGTACTCACTGGAAAGAAGAAGAGAGAGGTACACCATAATCTACATATGGAAAATGATCGAAAAACTGGTACCAGACCTAAAACTAAACCCAATTACCATTCAAACAACACTGGAAAATAGGAAAGGCAGAATGTTTAGTGTTCCCAAATTAAGGGCCCGACAAGGGACCTCCTCAACTCTGAAGGAAAATAGCTTGGTTGTCAGGGGGCCAAGACTTTTCAACCAGCTTCCAAAGGACCTCAAAAACGTAACGGGGGTCAAAGTTGAAGTCTTCAAGAGAAGACTGGATGCCTAGCTCAGGACGGTACCAGATGAGCCGGGCGTGCCTGGCTATGTACGATGGAGAACACAAGACAGCAACTCGCTCCTCCACCAAGCCAGACCTAGAGGCGGGGCCACCAGCTTGACCTCCGTGTGAAGAGAGACCAACGCACGAAACAACATAAGGTTCATAAGGTAAGGTAAGGTTATATATATATATCTATATATGTGTATATGTGTGTGTGTGTGTGTATGTATGTATGTATATATATTTTTTTTCAGTGTTCGTTTACAATAAACTTTGTCCTATTGACTCACAGAGCAAAACTTAGTTAATATGAGCAGGCTACTATTCAACTACACGGTGTTTCAAAAGTTCCTGGGCGCCTACATATATATTATATAATTATATACAGTATGTATATATATACAGTATATATATACTCTCTGAATAATACGATAAGTATTATTCAGAGAATATATATATAGAGAGAGAGAGAGAGATGATTGGGGTTGTTTAACCTCATTCGCAACATCTAAGGTCATATGACGGAGGAGACCTACAGCTTTACGTGGGATCCGAACCACGGGTCGCTACATAATCTGGACACTGAGGACGGTCTTCCATCCAACTACTACCCAGACCCAACGTCGCTTAACTTCGCTGATCAACGGGAAGCGGTGTTACGACATTGGCTACGACGTAGAGAGAGAGAGAGAGAGAGAGAGAGGGCGACAAGCTGAGAGTAGGGGCGGCAAGCTTGACCTTCGTGAAATGAGGAATCATCGCGCGGAACATTTGAAAGGTTGAAAGGTGTGTGTGTATATAGGTGCACAGGGTCTTTTGAAACACCTGTATAAGTCAGTTATAATTAATAAGTTTACAGATGAAATTAAATTAGGTTAGAAATGTTTGTATACAAAACATATTAATTATTATAACAATTATAAGTTGGTCCGTAGGGAGGAGGTGGTGGAGACCCTAGGCAGGGTGAAAGGTGGAAAAGCGATAGGAGTGGATGGGAGCTCCTGAAAAAAAAAAAAGGCGGTGAACGTAGTGTTGATTGGTTAGTGCGTCTGTTTAATGTGTGTATGGACAGAGGCGAGCTGCCTCAGGACTGGTGGAGTGCGTGTATCGTCCCTTGTGTAGGGGCAGGGGGAACATAAATGTATGCTCGAACTATAGAGGAATTAGTCTCTTGAGTGTGCCAGGTAAGGTATATGGGAGAGTCGTAATTGAAAGGATGGTGGCTTGCACAGAGCAACAGATTGGGGAGGAACAAGGGGGTTTTAGAAGAGGTAGAGGGTTTGTGGACCAGATGTTTGGGTGTTTGGGTTGAAGATGTTGTGTGAGAAATACTCGGAGAAAGAAAAGGATTTGTAAGTGACCTTCATGGATCTTGAAAAAGCGTATGATACAGTTGAGAGAAAGGCGTTGTGGCAAGTGTTGCCGTTGTATGGTGTGCATGGGTCGTTCTTGAATGCAGTGAAAAGTTTTTACCGAAAGAGTAGAGCATGTGTGCGTGTGGGAAGAGAGGAGGTGAGTGGTTTCTGATGAAAGAAGGTCTACGGCAGGATTGTATGATGTCTCCGTGGTTGTTTAATGTGTTTATAGATGGGGTAGTGAAAGAGGTGAATACAAGAGGGCCATGGGGAGGGGAGCGGGGTTGAAGCATGTTGCGGGGGGAGGTTCTTGGGAAGTGAATCAGTTGTTATATGCGGATGATACGGCTCTGGTGGCGGACTCGAGAGAAAAGCTACAAAGACTGGTAACTGAGTTCGGGAGGGTGTGTGAAAGAAGGAAGCTAAGAGTAAATGTGAATAAGAGTAAGGTTATGTGGTGCTGTAAAAGGGAGGTTCGTGAGCGACTGAGTGTAAATTTGTATGGTGAGGAAATGGAAGAAGTGGCATGTTTCAGGTACTTAGGAGTAGATGTGGCGAGGAATGGGACTATGGAGGAGGAGGTGAATTACAGGGTGGAAGAAGGGACAAAGTACTAGGTGCCTTAAGAAATGTATGGAAGGAGAGATCAGTGTCTATGAGTGCGAAGATGGATATGTTTGAAGGTATAGTAGTGCCAACTGGGTTGTATGGATGTGAGGTTTGGGTGGCGAATGCGAAGGAAAAGAAAAGGGTGGATGTACTGGAAATGAAATGCTTGAGGACGATCTGTGGGGTGAGGCGGACTGATCGTGTGAGAAACACTGTTATCCGTGAGAGATGTGGGAGTCGAAGGAGTCTTGTAGAGAAAGCAGATGAGGGGGTGTTAAAATGGTTTGGGCATATGGAGAGGATGGTAAAAAGGATTTACGTGTGTGGCGGAGGCGGAGGGGGAAAGGGGAAGTGGTAGACCGAGGAGGAGATAGAGGGATGGGGTGAAGGAAGCTTTGAGTCAGGGGGGCCTGGACATCCGGGAGGGTGAAAGACGCACGCTGGATAGAAAAAAGTGGAACGATGTGGTATATGAGGGGGGGCGACGGGCTGGCAGTATCTTCTCAGGGTGTATGAAGTGGTCTGGGTAAACCTTGGAGTAGTCTGCGTGGCTGGGCTGTGGAATTGCTGCCGTGAGCCAGGTGCATTATTGTCACGTCAACTGATGAAATAAATGCGAGTGATTGAGGCGCTTCCTGCCTGTTCCTGACGCGACCTCACTGCGGTGGGAGAGGCATTTGGGTATAAAAGAAAAGAAGTTTTATAGTCAAATATTTCTAAATTTTCTAATAATAATCAGTTAGGAGAACCAGAAACTGGCACTACGCTCAGGCCAACTAATGCGGTCCACTGCTTTAACTCCTAATTTACTAATATTAAGAGCATCGTCGGGGTTCGAACCTCCGATCTGAACGTCTTCACTTTGGTTATAGGGAAATGGTGTTATACCCATTGAGCTACAAACGCTGGCTAATCTAATAGTAACATTGCAATTACATTAAGCATAAAACATAATACAGTATTTATCTTCACAGAAGTTAGATAGATATAAAGGAATGAATTTCATACCATTTATACTTTCATTTTTCTTTTGTTTTAATGTTATAAGAAAATAAACGCAATATCCACTCAGTCATTCAAAAAAGACAGGTTCATGTAAAAAGGGAAGATTTGAAACTACAAATATTCGGAGTTCATGGTCTAGTCTGTGTAGAGCAAGCTTGAGGTTATATGCACTCTAATCGCAAATACATTCAGCTGTATTACCTCGAAGAGGAAAAATACCTGCGACGCATCTCTCTCCTGATGACACATGCATTTGGATCTATAAAGAGAAGAGCGTTTGGAATGCAAACTAATGACACAAGCACGAGAATGTTCATGAATTTGACTGCTGATTGAAGTATGATAAATCAAATCACTGTTGCTTCCATTCATAATGAACCACATACATGTCATACTTGTAAACATTTTGAAAAGCAAAAGCGGTAGGATTTGTAATAAATGCCAGGGGGGTCCGGGAGCATAACATCCCCCGGGAAAATTTTTGAAAATCTAGACTTAAATGATGCACTCTAGTGCATAAAAAGTTTGATATTATTTGCATATTGTTCGGTAGAATAGCCTTCACATCGGTAGGGTTGGCAAGTATGACATGTGCGGAAGCATATTAATGCGATTACTCTCAATGTACTCGATAATGATGCTGCGCGCTGATCGTCTCCTGAACGAGGTGCTTTTGCAAAGCAATGAATGTTTATGTTTTTCTAAGACGTAATATATATATATATATATATATATACTGTATATGTGTGTGTGTGTGTGTGTTTGTGTGGGTGTGGGTGTGGCTGTAGGTGTGTGAGTGGGTGGGCGGATGTGTTAAATAAGCATTTTGAGGCGTGGTTTGAGATTTTCTTTTCTTTTCTTTTTTCATTAAGCTGAAATGGGTAAACGCGAGTTTATTAGGACCACATTGTACGGGATCATTGGGATGAGGAGGACAAAGTCTCTTTTAGAAATGAAGCAGGGTGCGTTGACCGAGTCTGGCATGAAATTACTGAGAGGTGTCAATATTAGACATTGGAGTCTAGACGGGTCTCAAAGGTGGTTCACTGGGATTGATGGAGCTATTAGGTGATACCACAGTCGTACTGACGGGAAGCTTAATTATCAATTCTCGGAAATTGAAACCACCGGAGAGCTCACGTTCATTTTAAGGGAAGTTATTTGGAGCTATAGCGTCAGACCGTAAGTTAAATATCAGGAAAACTAAGAGTAATACAAAAACTATATGGATTTTACCACATCGACAAGTTATTTCTATTAGATATGACAGAGTATCTTTAAACTATCAAACTACAGTAGTTATATCAAAATTATTCAATCGATGTAGTAATTGTGACCACTTTTGGGCAGAGCTTAGTTTACACTAATGATAAGTAGAAAACTACCCAAATTTGGGTCAAAATAACTAACTTTCCTTTATTCTCAGAAATAGAAAATATTTAGTACTTGATAACCTTAGTCCCAAACTCTTACTTTTTTCTTTGTGGAATAGATTTGAAAGGTTCTTTCTAGTTGCCGTCATTCTCAATTCAGTCTTGGACCAAGAATAAGAAATCCGAAAATTAGAATCTCAAAGGTGGTAATTCTCAAATCTATCCAGTTTTTACCTTTCCCCAAACCAGGAAATTTTTTCTAAAAACTTGGTGACATTCTCATTCCCGTTCTGAAAGTGGTGAGAATTCCAAGTGGGAAGGAATTGTTTGAAGAGGTAAAAGTAGTGGCTTGGCTTGACATACAAACGCACAAACTGTATGTGCCACAGAACACCATGTGTGATGCAGACTAATGCAGAATACATAAGCAGAATGATGCCCGTGATCCTCCTCAGGGTGAAGAGACGCGGGACGAGGGACTCCGAAATCATGTTAAATATCTTTTGATGGTGTTTCTAAATAAAGCAAATAAAACACTCTAAGAAAAAATCATGGTGCGGGTGAGTTGTACATTTAAGGCATATAGTGTTTTATCCTCCGCTTTCAGTGTATACATTGGTCGTGACCGAGAAGTTCGTGACCTTAAACTGCGTTGTGAACGAACGATGTCATAAACTCTTTGTCCAGTTACTTAATTTGTGGGAATTTACCAGATTTTGTAAAAGGTTAAAGGTAGGTTAGGTTCTAGTAATTCTGAGTATAATTAAGCGGAGTCTAAATAATTCTGAAGGCTGCTGAATTTGAAATTTAGTTCATAACCTCAGTTATAGCGCTTGCCCTTCTAAGTTAAGTGGCCCTATTTCGGTTTCAAAATTAAGTTGCAGTTGGGCACTCTTGGCATTTAATGGCGCAGTCACTGTTTCAGAATATGTGAAGTGGCCTTATTTTGTCCATTCTAAATTTGGCGCCGCTATTGTGATTAACGTCCACGAATTAACTCTAAATTTTGTGTTCAAAATATACATAATTTTCTTTGGTGAACTTTTCTTTTTCTTAAAAATAAATCTGCGGAACTCACGCGGAACGTTTGAAGCGAAATTTCCTTTTTTTTTTTTTTAAACAAAATACAGGCCTATGTACGGATGGTTTGAGATTGCGGATACTTGTGGTTTTTGGTCCTGTTTGTGTAGAGCAAGCCTAAGGTAGTACGAGTGTGATTGGAGTTGATGCGGGTAAATTTGTGCTGCCATGGGAAGGAAACACAAACTTGCGGTGCAGCTTGTTCCTGAAAAATCATGCACCATGATTGATAATGACTGGGGGTGTCTGCAATACAGACTAAAGAAAATTGCAATCAATTGAATATAGATACGATGTTCTTTGAACTCGGCTAACGCAGAGCAATGTTGCTTTCAATGGTGGTGAACCACGTACGAAGGCCTCGGCAGTACTTCGACTCACTAAATGCTTAGCAATGCTACTGCGAGCTGCTCGTACCCTGAAATGGTGCCCTGCGTAAAAAGATGTTTAACTCGTCACACTTCCACTTAAACTATGAATGCATCGATGATTATATATATATATATATATAACAAAAGTTTTTAAGTGAACAGTGAAAACCGACTTGAAAATAAGGAACAACTGCGTGTGAAATTGTGTGAAATGAAATGTACACGGAGGAGTGTGTTCTTACTACCTTGCAAACCTCTCTTTTTAGCTGAGGGTAAGATAACGTTAAAAGTTAGAAAAAAAAGGGGTTTCAAGCATGCTGCAGAAAGTGTGCGCATAAAGTAAAGGTCATCCGTGCGCATCCGACCCTTCCTGAAATAGTGAACCCACACGCAACAGGTGCAATGTTGCATAGCAACATAAATAACCTTGTTTAGTGAGTATCTGGATGCGTAACTCGAGTTTAGGCATGGTGTGAACGTATCCTGAAACATTTTTTTTCATCAATCGTTTTTCATCAACGTTCTTATAGTTCGTACATCAGTTTCTTTTCATCAGTCGTGAGAAAGAAAATGTCTAATGTGCTTTTTCTGAATGACTGCTTTACAAGCACTTGGTATAAGAGTGTTTATTTCTGTTCAAAAAATATTTTTTTCGATTTATTTCCTTTTCGAGGCTAATCTAGAATAGACTTTCGACTCTCTGTCAGTTTGTATATATATATATAATATATATATATATATATATTATATATAGAGGGTGTTCTAAAATTACTTAGTAACCCTGAGTTTTCTAAAATTACGTAATAAACCTTTATATGAACGTAATAACAAAACTTATGCGATATTTAACAATTTTATTTCAAATACAGCAACAATAATTGTTATTTTAGATGTTCAAAGTGTCTTCCTTCAACTTGAACACGTTATTC
Source organism: Bathynomus jamesi (assembly GCA_023014485.1). Lineage (NCBI taxonomy): Eukaryota > Metazoa > Arthropoda > Malacostraca > Isopoda > Cirolanidae > Bathynomus > Bathynomus jamesi. The sequence goes on from JAJOZX010008750.1 coordinate 33,047, forward strand.
ACAACGTCCGACTACTGAGCGACAGACATTAAAAGTTTACCAGGTAATTTTAGAACACCCTGTATATTGGCGTGACAGACGGCGCTTTATAAATAGATAAATAAATAAACATAAGTAAAAAAAAAAGAAAAAAAAGAAAATATTCTTGATAAATGGAAGTCCATTTATAAGTTAATAGCTGCAGCAAGTTCAGTAAAAAAAAAAAAAAAAAAATGAGAGCGTCTTTGAAAAAATTTTCCTTCTTCAAGCGTCACAAACCCCCAAAAACATTGTTTTAACTAAAATAAAAGTTTTCAAGTTTTTGGATAAAAAACAACCGTGAAAAGGAGTTTCAGCCGACAGATAAATTCTTCGGAATTAAAAACTGTCGCATACGAGAGAGTTATGGCTCACAGTTGTCGAGAAAATACAATCAGGTCAAGAATCTAATTCAGGCAACAACTTAGATAAACAAGATGTCCTAAGCTTCATCTGCCCTTCCACTGAACACTATAACGGGTAAAGTATCTCCTTATAACCATCATATTATCTACTGGATCAAACGGAGGGTTTTGCGTGGCCGAACGAATAATCTTCCAATATGCAATGAGACTGGAATTTTCATCAAGATGAGAAATTTCTTTCATCGACCAAGTGCCCTCAGGTGAACAATATTTTCATCACACTTCGATGCCTGATGAAATAGTTTTTGTAGAACTGATTTCTTGAAAATAATTTCATCGAAGTGGGTGGCGCCATCTATCGGAGGAAATGCCAATTAAATACCATTTCAGTTCATTTTTTATTACCCGAGTGTAATTACATGCATATTAAAGATTAAATACATTAGAAATAAATTTACCTTATCTCAGGGTTGGCAAAAACCCAGGTTTTTCACAAAAAACCAAACCCAACTGGGTTTTTGCTGGGTTTTGGGGTTTTTGATGGGTTGAAATGTTTTTTAGAAAGGTTCGATAATTATGTAGTGCCTAATATATCTATTATTTTATTAATTTATTTATCTAATCTACAATATATATTAAAAAGACATTTTTATTTCACAGAAAGTTCAGATATGAGAGATAATAATGACATATTAGAATTTTCTCCATTTTAATTTTAGATCTTTCCTTTATTTCTTAACAGCAGATTTCAGCTTTATTTAGACTTAACTCAAATTTAAATTTTTAAGATGCCAAAGAGTTATAGAGGTGGAAGATCTAAAGCTAGCAAATGGGACGAGGTGACTTTATTAAGTGATCAACTTACTACAGTACTATGCAATTATTGCAAAGAAAGTATCACTCGAAAAATTGAGAGAGTGAAACATCATCTAGAGAAAGTTAGACCCGCCCATACTGGTGACAGATTTAAAGCTGCTGAATGGGATGAAGTAGAAATGTTGAGTGACCAACCAAATAGAGTTCGGTGCGAATACTGCAGATGTGCATTTTCGAAAAAAATAGAACAAGTGAAACATCATTTAGATCGATGCAATAAAAAATGGGTACAGGCTCGTGATGATGAAGCGGATGGGCTTACAAATACAGCTACATCAGCAACTCTTCCTCCTACATATAGACACGGCAGTTTTGAGAGTAGACCCTCTTCAAGCAAATCATATGAAAGCCTGGTTCATGATGACACTACAATTCACAGTAGTGAGACTTCATTTACTTCAACCGCTTCTGAATCTTCCATACCATTTTTTCATTCTACTCCAGCCAAGAAAACACAAGGTCAAATAATGCCATATGTGGTTAGAACAACTGTAGATCAAAAAGAACAACTAGATTTGCAAATGGCCAGATTTTTCTTTTCAGCAAATATTCCATTTGTAGTAGAGAATAAAGAATTTATTAAATGGGTCCAAAATTTAAGACCAGGCTATTGTCCTCCAAGCAGAAAAAAATTATCTGATGACTCGCTAATCAAAGTGAATAATGAAGTAGGTACTGGATTCAATGAAAAAAGACTGTTAATTCTACTGTAACTTTAATTCAAGATGGTTGGAGCAATGTGTCAAATGATCCAATAATTGCCCATAGTGTTCACAATGGGTGCAAATCCTTTTTAATAACTTTTCAATTTTTCATAATCTTTATTTACACATTGCCTAATTTAAGAATTGGTTTCTAAGTCAGCTTACTTGAAATAATCAACATGCCAAATCATTCTAATTAGCTACAATTGAACAATGTAGCAATCAGAAAAATTTCAATTATTTTAAAATAAACATCTCAGAACAAAAATCCAAAAACCCCAAAACCCACTGAAAATTCCAGTGGGTTTTGGGTTGGGTTTTTGGGTTTGGGTTTTTGGGTGCCAACCCTGCCTTATCTCGGTGGCACTCGAACCGATGTCACTGAAGATATGAATTTTGCGAGGTACGTCGTTACTTACTCGGCCACGAGACGTTAAGATATGTTGAGAGTTTTGTGTATATATATACTCTTTCGCATTGGTTTCAAGTATGTGTATTTTAATACGCTTTTATATATATACTAGCTAAAGTGGGCCCTACGGGCCCATTTAGCTACGCCCGTGGTGCTGGGGCCTTTGGCCTCAGTAATTGGGGAGCCGCAGGCCCCCCCAGTTACCGGGAAGTCAATTATTCAGTCAATAAAACTATAGAAAAGAATGCAGCCATAAAAATCTTAAGCTTCACAAATCTTGATACAATAAAGTAGACTTTTTGAAAGCCGTAAAAATATTTAGTCTGTAATGGTTGCAGCACCAGTATGAAAGTGCATAAAAAGAACTCATTTGGTAAATTTTTGAACTTAGCCGCAGATTAAATTTCGGCTCAAAGTTGAACCCAAAAGCAAATATTTTTTACACTTTTTAAAATTATAATTAAAAGTAGAATTCATTACGTCTTTTTCTAATGCATTAAAATACAAATATCGCCCATATATATCAAGAATCTTTTTCTCTTTTCGAGCGTGACAGACTGACAGACATTCCTGGGTGTTTATAGTATTAATATATATATATATATATATATATATATATATATATATATATATATATATATATATATATATATATATATATATATATATTTGCACTAGAAGACTAATTTCCCATGTGTAGAGAAGGTACAGTAAAAATTTCATGCTTTTTTTTCGGTTAATAAAAAAATAAAAATCTTTTAAAGTGTGATATTTAAAAAATCACCCGATACTTTATTGATCCAAAGAAATGGAGACAACTACATGTGTTTTGATGTCCTCATTAACAGATTTTCTTGTATTTAGGAACTTTTTATCTTCATGTTATTTCAATATGAATGTTAAATATTATCTTAATCATAACTTATTGATAAGTATATTAAGTAAACTGATATATACTGGGACTGACTTACTTATTTACTATAATCTTATCATTATGAAGGTATTCTATAAATTTAAATAATCATATTTTGAATAAGTATTAATCATACACACTTATAATACATGAATTAAATAAATGAGAACATCCTTTATTGGAGACCCCTGTATATAAAATTTAGTTATTCATTATAAATTTTCTAAATGTATTTTTATTACTGGATGTTACTGAATCGTAAAGGAAAGATATAACTACAGTAGATTCCTTGTACAGTCTATTCAAAATTCTTGTCGTGCATGAAACGCCATATTTTTTATTGATAAAATATGTAAAAAAAAAAACCAGTTTTTCCCGGAATTTTGGTTCGAATGGAAAATCTTTTCTTTTAAATAAAATTTGGAGAAACCTAACTGACGTTTCGCTATTTCTACCATCTGTTAAACTATTCAGTGCGTGTCTGTATATTCCAGTACGTTCATCCTCTGTATATTTGGCAATGATGCTGCGAGCTACTCGTACCCTGAATGAGTGTATGAGCGGAGTAGTGGTTTGTGAAAAAGTGAAACCTTCCTTCCACCTATGACTTAATCCACTAACATATGTATCATGAACATTGGCAATGTAGATACGTCACCTATTGCTCGTTTACCTTGATCCAAATTCGCGTTATATGACCATGAGAGTATACCATATTAAAGATTTTAATAATTCTTTTAATTCTTTTAAAGTATAGACTTACGAACCTATCAAGTTATCCGTACGAAGATATTCAGACAAGCTGATTACCAGTGCATTGATGATGTAACTAAAAAGTAAATTACATAAGATTTTAACAATTAGTTATAAATCAATCCAACCTACATTTGGCATTGAATGTGGGCTGTGTTGGAGGACACGAGGTACGACATACCAAAGCACGCGACCTTCCAGGAACTCCAACAGAAAATTGTTGATGCTTCCCACACCATTCCCGTGCAAACATGAGCCATAACTGGCAGCTCCCTCAATCTTATCAGGAACTGGAAATGTCTGCGTGCATTCCAGTAACGGAAATATTGAACAACTATTGCAGTATGTCACGTGGCTTTGCGGTATGCTGTTTCGTTGCAAATTAGTGCTATCTGCAGGCTTTCGAATGAAATACATCAAAACACATCAAAACAATATGCCTTCATATGGTGGTGTATAAAAGTGTGCATACATGTTTCTGGGACACCATATATACATATACACAATTTAGTTCTGTATTTATATCCAATGTTCTTTTCATTATAAAGTTATTTAAATTAACAGTATCATCATAGTCTTTAAATTAAAAGTATCTAATAAAGACAAAAAATCTGAAATTTTTTCAAAAAATACTTTTTTTTATGTTGATAAATAATCCAAATAAATCATTGTCTTTTTTGATGTTTGATAAATAATCCAAATAAATCATTGTCTTTTTTTGATGTTTGATAAATAATCCAAATAAATCATTGTCTTTTTTTTATGTTTGATAAATAATCCAAATAAATCAGTCTTTTTTTGATGTTTGATAAATAATCCAAATAAATCAGTTTTTTTGATGTTTGATAAATAATCCAAATAAATCATTGTCTTTTTTTGATGTTTGATAAATAATCCAAATAAATCATTGTCTTTTTTTGATGTTTGATAAATAATCCAAATAAATCATTGTCTTTTTTTGATGTTTGATAAATAATCCAAATAAATCATTGTCTTTTTTGATGTTTGATAAATAATCCAAATAAATCATTGTTTTTTTGATGTTTGATAAATAATCCAAATAAATCATTGTCTTTTTTTGATGTTTGATAAATAATCCAAATAAATCATTGTCTTTTTTTATGTTTGATAAATAATCCAAATAAAGCATTGTCTTTTTTGATGTTTGATAAATAATCCAAATAAATCATTGTCTTTTTTTGATGTTTGATAAATAATCCAAATAAATCATTGTCTTTTTTTGATGTTTGATAAATAATCCAAATAAATCATTGTCTTTTTTTGATGTTTGATAAATAATCCAAATAAATCATTGTCTTTTTTTGATGTTTGATAAATAATCCAAATAAATCATTGTCTTTTTTTGATGTTTGATAAATAATCCAAATAAATCATTGTCTTTTTTTGATGTTTGATAAATAATCCAAATAAATCATTGTCTTTTTTTGATGTTTGATAAATAATCCAAATAAATCATTGTCTTTTTTTGATGTTTGATAAATAATCCAAATAAATCATTGTCTTTTTTTGATGTTTGATAAATAATCCAAATAAATCATTGTCTTTTTTTGATGTTTGATAAATAATCCAAATAAATCATTGTCTTTTTTTGATGTTTGATAAATAATCCAAATAAATCATTGTCTTTTTTGATGTTTGATAAATAATCCAAATAAATCATTGTCTTTTTTTGATGTTTGATAAATAATCCAAATAAATCATTGTCTTTTTTTGATGTTTGATAAATAATCCAAATAAATCATTGTCTTTTTTGATGTTTGATAAATAATCCAAATAAATCATTGTCTTTTTTGATGTTTGATAAATAATCCAAATAAATCATTGTCTTTTTTTGATGTTTGATAAATAATCCAAATAAATCATTGTCTTTTTTGATGTTTGATAAATAATCCAAATAAATCAGTCTTTTTTTGATGTTTGATAAATAATCCAAATAAATCATTGTCTTTTTTGATGTTTGATAAATAATCCAAATAAATCATTGTCTTTTTTTGATGTTTGATAAATAATCCAAATAAATCATTGTCTTTTTTTGATGTTTGATAAATAATCCAAATAAATCATTGTCTTTTTTGATGTTTGATAAATAATCCAAATAAATCATTGTCTTTTTTTGATGTTTGATAAATAATCCAAATAAATCATTGTCTTTTTTGATGTTTGATAAATAATCCAAATAAATCATTGTCTTTTTTGATGTTTGATAAATAATCCAAATAAATCAGTCTTTTTTTGATGTTTGATAAATAATCCAATAAATCATTGTCTTTTTTTGATGTTTGATAAATAATCCAAATAAATCATTGTCTTTTTTGATGTTTGATAAATAATCCAAAATAAATCATTGTCTTTTTTGATGTTTGATAAATAATCCAAATAAATCATTGTCTTTTTTGATGTTTGATAAATAATCCAAATAAATCATTGTCTTTTTTTGATGTTTGATAAATAATCCAAATAAATCATTGTCTTTTTTTGATGTTTGATAAATAATCCAAATAAATCAGTCTTTTTTTGATGTTTGATAAATAATCCAAATAAATCATTGTCTTTTTTTGATGTTTGATAAATAATCCAAATAAATCATTGTCTTTTTTTGATGTTTGATAAATAATCCAAATAAATCATTGTCTGAGCTTACTTCAAACGCAGAAAAAGTACTTCGTTGCAACAACCAACTACTTTCTACACACACATAGTGTGAATGAACTCTGAAGCTATTCTTTTCATAATACTTTTTTCTACTTTCCTATAACTCTTCTTTCACGACTATTTTCTGTCAGTAGTGGCTGGCAGAGGAAGGGGAGCCTCGTCTATACTATATTTTACTACTGCTACTACTACTACTACTGTTCCTGTGTGAAAGCTTTACATGTTTGCAAGTAAGAGAATCAGTAGGTAATATTGTTTCCCTGTATAAGCGAAGGGAAGACACTGAAATCGGGGTTCGAATCCCGATGATAATGTTAATAATGCTACAGTAGTTAGTGCAATGGGCAGGGGCGGATTTAGGGGAGAGCGAGGGGGCGATCACCCCCCCCCAAACCATGAGGCCTCTAAACCTTAAAGGTAAAGAAAGTGAAAGAAAGAAGGAGATTTGAAACATAAAGAAGAGCCAATACAAAATTAGACTGAAGCATTCTATAAAAATAATCGCTTTTGCAAAAGAGTGCATATAGGGGCACAATGATGTTCAAAAGTGAGCCATTTAATATATATTTTTCTTTAATTGCCCTTAATGATGATGTTTAATAAAATAGTAATGTAAATGTTGTTGTGCTAATTTTATACCTTAATGGAGCTTACTGTCATCTTAAGAAATTGACTTTTTTTTCATTCTTTATAGGCAGAATGAATATGAGATAATCGTTGGAAATTCTGTCACACCAGTTGCCTGCCCATGTATTATAATCTCAGGTTCTGGAAGGTGACCGCTCCCCCCAAAATTTTGCTCTGGATCCGCCCCCTGGCAATGGGCCTCAGGCTCTTGTCCCCCTCATTATTATTATGTTAAAAGTTTTCAGTATGCTTTATTTTCATTTGTTTGTCTTGTTTTCTTTTTTATCTTTCTCTGTTCTAATTCTTTCTTTGGCTAATCTAGAGTGGATTTTAATTGTTTTTTTATTAACCCGTAACTCTGTAACTCTGTAAATAGTTACCCACACATTATGCCGGGTCGAAATTTTATATTGAAAAGGTATATATTGTGAGGGGTTTGAATGGAACACAGGAACCCCATCATAAATTATTTTCGCTGTTTAATTAAAGCATCCTACCCCTGGCACAATTTTTCACCTTTTGACCTATATTGAAGAATATTCCATTTATACGAGACTTACTCTACATTCAGGTTTTTTGATGACATACGGGTAAATCTTTATTAACGTATAATATTTTATTTAATAATGTACAGTATTAGGAAAATTAATTAAGTACAACAATATATTCAGAAGAAAAAATTAGAGGCATAATAAATGTGCTAAAATTCAATTAACTTTTTCACTGTTCCTTATCGCATCCAAAGGGAAGAAATTTTCAATATCATTAGATAATATTTTTATTTCATATGTTTCTTACTCATTCCATTAGGCCTTCCATTCAAACTTGGGCAGTTTTCGCCTTGATTCTAATGAGTTTAAGATAAACTTTTGACGGTTGTCATATCTATTCTTTCCTGACATCCCTTTGTTACTAGGTTCACTACCCTTTCCACACTTTGACTGTGACATGAAAAAGAAGCTATCTCCAGTGGCTTACATCGAGCCTGTAGTAGTTCATCGTCGCTAAAATTGTTTAGCAGCGGTGGAGGAGTAATGATCTCTTTTTGCCAATCGATCATCTCGGTGTAGTCAGTAGAATGGAAATTGAGGGTTCGAGGCAACTCAAAGTTTCTGGTACCTGAAAATCCTGTTCTTGAAAGAATGATTTTCTGAACAGCTTGCTCCCTAATTTCTAGTCTCTTGTCGGTTACCATTGATATGAGTATATTTTCTGGGTGGGCAAAGTAGGCGTTATTCTTTAATCTGGCTCTATGATTGATCTATGTTTTTCATTTAAATTTCGAAGTAAGCACATTAAATGCCAAAAGTTATATGCACCATCAGTTGCATTAGGATGAGATTTTATCCAAAACCACCCTGGAACATAGAACTGCATAATAGTTTTGACTATATCTTGAAGGTTTTTATTGGGATTTGGCGTTGAGATATATAATCGAAGGACCCTGTTGGCTAGAGTTAGCCAGCGAGCATGGTGAAGGGTACCTGGGGATCGAGTGGACAGATCTTGAGAAGTGTCTCCAGTTTGCACTGCCAGACACATATCCAGTGGCGGTTCCTCATATGGGCAATATGGGCAGCCGCACAGGGCGGCATTTGTGGAGGGGCGGCATGAGCGCCTGCAAAAAAAATAAAAATAAAAATAAGAATAAATAAATAAAGAAATAAATAAAAATAAAAATAAAATAAAATAAATAATAAAAGATCAATAAATATATTTTTATTAATAAAAAACCATCTATTGCATTTTCCATAAACCTTCCCATAAAAGACCTAAACAATGCAAAATGCTTCCAGATTAATATTATTGGGAAATAAAGGCCCATACTTTAACATATGTAATGTTATTTTTCTGGGTTTGGTTAAATAGTGAAATGTATATTATGAAGCATCTGATGAGCCCTTGATTGATGCTTTGAAGAAGCTGGAGGTGACATTTTTCAATGCAGTGGTTGATGCTGCAACATCAGCCATTCAGGAAAGATTTTCCACGTTGGAAATTGTGGGAGAGAAGTTTGGAGTGCTGACACATTTCCAAAATCTCACATTTGAGGAGCTGACAGAACAATGTGTGAACCTTAGTACTACACTACACTTTAAGGGACAATCTGACTTGGATGGCAGAGAGCTTGCACAGGAGCTGAAGAACTTGCCTGACTTGGATGGCAGAGAGCTTGCACAGGAGCTGAAGAACTTGCCTGACTTGCCATCAAAGACCATATCCTTGCTTGAACTGCTGACATTTATCCATGAAAGGGAGCTCTCTGAAATATATCCAAATTTGTGGACTGCTCTCAGAATTGGTCTTACTCTTCCAGTCACTGTTGCTGAAGCAGAGAGGAGCTTTTCAAAGCTGAAGCTCATCAAATCCTACCTGAGGTCAACTATGTCACAGGAACGCCTTACCGGTCTGGCCATCATCAGTATAAATCATACAATTGCTGAGCAGATTTCATATGATGATTTAATTCATGACTTTGCATCAAGGAAGGTAAGAAGAGTCAGGCTTTAGATGGCAGTTGTGCTGTGTGCAATTTATTTTGTTTCTTGTTCAAAGTGTAGCATAATAATTACCCTCTCTTAAGTGTCTTATTCTATTTATGTGATAGAGCATTTGTACAATTTAGAAATTTGATTCTCTAGTTTATTTATGGCAGTTGTGCAATTTAATTTGTATTTTTCCTGTTCATAGTATCATAATTACATTCTCTTAAGTGAGTTATTCTATTTACGTGATGAAGGATTTGTAAAATTCAGAAATTTGAGTCTTTGTTTTGGTTCTGAAGTTCCAACAATTAGTCCAATAAAAAGTTATTTTGTGAAAGAGTTATGTCTGTCCTTTATTTTGGGGGGATTCGAATGTGTGTGTGTTGGCGAACAGGGGGGGGGGCGCTGAAGGTGAGGTTCGCCCAGGGCGTCATGTAAGCTAGGACCGCCACTGCACATATCATAGAGATATTTGATCACTGCTTAGCTCCTTCACAACATTTGCTGGAATTTCTTTAATGTTTCCCTTTACGCGAGAATATTTGACAACCTCCAATTTTGTTAAATCTGTTTTCAGTTTATTCCCAATTGAACCCACAAAAGTATTTGAACCTGTTGTTTTACCATCAGTGGCTTTGTAGACGTGCATAAAAGGCAGCTCATTCAAATGCAAGAGGCCCATCAACCTGTTAAGATGAATTTCAACCAGTTTTATGGCTCCACCAATTTTTCCTGTATTTACAGGAGTACCATCACACAGTAAAGCTTTGATAGTATCTGTGCTGTTCGAGTCTGTAATAATAGTTATCAACTCTTCTGCTATGCAGCGAGCAGTTCCATTATCTGGTGTGACATGGTCTACATAGATGCTTCCAGGTTCTTTCACAATAACATAGTGTTCTTCTTTTATCTTTCCACTTTTAGTTAATGTGTTATCTTTCCTTCCGTCAAATCCAAGGCACTCCATCTTCAGATTTTCGGATTTAGACCTAAAAGTATTTGTTTCACCCATGCAATTTCTTTCTCTTTCTAATTTCTTTCTGTCAAGCATGTTGGTGTGGTTAAGGATCCCCATATCTTTTAAAGCTGCATTGACTATTGCAGCTGCAGCTCTACAACTAACATGATAACGATCTGCTGTTAATGCTAGGTTTTTATAGGAGTGCCTGTTCTGAATATTCTCAGTCAATTCTAAATCGGCTTCATAATCTACATCCTGACTCTCTAAATCTACATCCATGTCTTCTTCGGTATTTTCTATAAATTCCGATGGTAAAACATTGGTGGCTTCAGCCATTTCTTCTTGTGCTTTTAGTTGACGGTTTTGTGCTTCTTGGGCTCTTGCTAAAGATCTCTTCTTTGCTGAACTAGCTATGCGATCAATTGGTCCTAGCTGATTTTTTCTTTGTTTTTGACCCACAAAAGACTCCCATTCTGCCATTGGTATTTTATTCTTACACCTGCAAGATTTCCTATCAATTCCCTTATCATAGCATTCACAAGAAGATATATCAAACATTTCATCATACTGAGCTACTTTTAAGGCAAAACTTTCATTTCTTCGATGTAACGGCACCTTGTTCAATTTTGAGGCTTCTTCTATTAGTACACCTTTGGTGTTAATTGTAGGAAAAGAAAATTTCATCCAAATGTCTTCAATATCTTTTACAACAACCCTGTAACAATCATTAGCAGTTGCTGATCCTTTTGATTTAGCTTCTTCACGACGGCGCACAAAAAGGTAGTGTCTCACAACATCTGCTTTTGAAGGAGTCATGGCTGCTGAGAATTCCGTAGGATATCCAAAGGCTGCATTTGAGGACTTGATTCTAGTAGTCATAGTTTATATTCAGAAGTAAAATCAAATTATACGTAATCTATAATTTATGATAATTCAAATTATAATTAAAACAAATGAAAATTATTTCTATTTATCTGAAAAATTATTTCTGTTTATCTGAAACATAAAAATATCAAATATTAAACAAACAACTTATTATGTAACATATAACAACATTAAACATATGCAAATATGAAGGCAAAAAAGGGAGAAGGGGCATATGATAGGGGTAGTAGGGTAGCACATGCTTGATTTTTTAATATTTTGTTAAAGTGATAAAAAAAATCCTTCTCACATAGTGTACTTTTTAAGAAATAACATTTTTCCCATTTAAATATATGCAAATATGAGGGTAAAAAAAGGGTGGGGGGTATGTGCTAGGGGTAGCAGGGGTAGCACATGCTTGATATTTTAATATTTTAAGATGATAAAATGAAACTTCTCACATAGTGTACTTTTTAAGAAATAAAAAAAATTCTAATTTTCGACCCGGCCTACCACACATACTGTATGTATAATTGTATCTAATTGGTTGCTGCAATATCAAAGATTTTTTCTTGCGAATGAATGTCAAGGAGGAATGACATCATCAGTGTAATGGTTAAACGTCATCGATTTGACGTCACATGCTTGAGATCTATGATGTGGCTGCTTCAAGGTCGTTTTACGTGACCTTTTACTTACTAAATAAATAATATTTGACTTTCTGTTGCGTAAAATACTTAATATAACTACGGGCAACGTCCTGTTAATGTCGTAACACTGCTTTCAGTCAATCAGCGAAGTTAAGCGACATTGGTTCTGGGCAATAACTGGGTGGGAGACTGTCTTTTGCATCCAGATTATATAGCGACCCATGGTTTGGATCTCACGTAAAGCTGTAGGTCCCCTCTCTCTCTCATATGACCTTAGATGTTGCGAAGGAGGTTAAACAACCTCATCAAAAAAGAATTATTATAATTTCTACATTGTTCCTTAAACTGATCGATATACAGTACTTTCGAGCATCTTACAAATATGTCTAAAAATGCAGTCTGTAATATTTTCTACGAAATCCGTACAACAGCTATAATACCCAAAATGTGTTTATAACTTCACAAGAATTCAATGAAAAGTCAGGTCGGTATAATAAAAAGGGTAAGAATATATATATATATATATATACCGAATGTCCCAAAAGTCAGTTTACCGAGAAAATGTTCTCCTAAGGTGAGTTTACTACAAAGAAAAAACTTATTTCATAAATATATTTACAAAACATAAGAAAACAAAGAAAAAAAATTTCTGAAACATATTTACAAAACACGAGAATAGTTCTGGTTACAAGAACTGTTCAAAATGTCGTCCATGTTGTTCGATGCACATCTTGTATCTGTCAACGGTTGACCGGCAAATTGCTTTACATAGTTCTTTATCATTGCTTAAGAGCTGGAATTCCTCACAAATGTAGTCTCTAAGGTCCTGAAGACATGCTGGCTTTTTGCTGTAAAAAAAAATTGTCATAATGTTTAGAATAATCATCAGGAGAAAACATTTTCCTCGGTAAACTGACTTTTGGGACACCTTATGTATATATATATATTTTATTTATTTATTTATTTATTTATTGATATATATACTATATACACAGTGTATATCAAGGATGTGAAATAGCTAAGTAGTGGAATCAATAAAACTGAAAATATTATGAAATTGAAATAAGATGAAATGAAAAATTGAATTGAAATTGAAAAAATATGTTTTTATTTAAATTTTATTTACAGTCTATTAATTTTACTTACAATAACACAGGCAAACTCTTTCGTCTTTGTCTTTCATCTGATACTTTTCCTTCTTGCTGGAAGTTCGCTCTCATTCAGCCTTTTCCAAAGAAGGGTGACTGCGTTCAACCTTCAACTATCGTCCAATTGCGTCATTTCTTGTCTTTCAAAAGTTTTTCCTCTATCCTTAATAGGAAGAGTTTTTAAACATTTTACTCACAATCTTCTTTCAGATCGTCAGTATGGGTTCCCCCAAGAGAAGCTCCACTAGCGATCTTCTGCATAGCTTCTGACTCTTGGTCACTCTCCTTTCGGGATTTCAGTGAAACCTTTGCTCTTGCGTAGACATATCAAAAGCTTTTCATAGAGTTTGGCACAATTCTTTAATTTCCAGGAATGAAATGAAGGAATTAAAGCATAAATGAAGAAATATTACAGAGCTGGAATGGTAAATTAAAAACATTTATACTACTTAAAATAATAGAACCTATTTTACTTAATAATAGTAACCTATCTTACTTAAAATAATATATATTTATACCAGTTAAAAAAATCCGTTTCGAGAAAGTTTTAGTAAAAAGTTACGATCACGTGAAAATCAGGGCCCCCCCAGCCTTCTTTAGTTAGCCTTATAAGGCTAACTAACGAAAATATCACGACCTAACCTAATTAATCGTTAGGTCAACTGTACGCCCTTGACGATTGGTTAGGTTAGGTCGTGATATTTTCGTTAGTTAGCCTTATAAAGCTAACTAAAAAGGCTGGGGGCCCCAATCTTCAGGTGATCCAAAAGTTAATACGTTAAATTAATCACCAATAATGACCAATAATTTTTACTTTTAATTAATAATACACACGACTGAACGGTTTAAACATTTATTTTCACAAAGTATAACATTTATTTATTATAATTTTACTTTGGTGTCCTTATGGTCCGAATTGTTTGCTCCTTATTACGTGTCGGTTCTTCTCCTCATAACGCAAGTCCATATAAATAAGCAAAAGAATCAATATCGCAATGGAGGTTAGTGGGGAGTGGAATCATCTGGCCTTCATAGTTATCTCGGTCTCGTAGCTGGCACTGATCACGTTCGCTTCTTATTTTGGCATTTAATCCCGCTTCATAATGATTACATGGACGATTTGAAAGCAAATATTTTTAGCCTTATCTTCGACTTATAAGATAATCATAGTTCAATCACGCCATTAAGCATCTTTTCACTTTCGTTTTGTGCATGCATACTACACTAAAGTTTTTGAAATCTTTTTCATAATGATGACAGTGATAATGATAAATTTTATTTGCCTCGAATTAAATAGTTTTAATTTCAAGAGTTGCCCTCATTTATAAGGAAACTGCAACAGCTAGGTCAGATAACTAGAGTTAATTGCCGGATTTGGCACGCGGGCCATACTTTGGATTTACCCTACTTCAAACACACTTACTCAAATCATCTTAAACATTGCTAACTGGCCATTTTTGTAATTTTTCGATCAACTAAATAAATTTTTGTCAACTAACCAGTTTATCACTATTAATTACAATTTGACAAATTTTAATATTTATAATAAAAAACAGACAAGCTTTTTCCAACATATGCATGTAATGTTCTTTTAAAGTGTCTCAGTTTGTATTGGTCATCCCATAAGTAATGCGGCATTTTTTTAATTTTTTTTTTTTTCATTTTTATCATTATTTTACGGATAGAAATCAAACGACTCTTTGAAGTTATTTAGTTTAAATAAATATTTATTTAAATATAAATAACTTCAAAGTTTGTTTCATTTCTATCTGTAAAATAATGATAAAAATGGAAAAAAAAAAAAATTTAAAAATGCCGCATTACTTATGGGATGACCTACTTTGCAGCATGTAATCGAATGGCCTACGTCATGGCCATTTTCGCAACGCTGCTCCCCTTCGACCAGCGAAACTAAGCGACATTAGGTTTAGGTAGTAGTTGAATGGGTATCGTCCTTTGCGTCCAGGTGATGTAGCGAACCGTGGTTGGGATCTCACGTAAAACTGTTGGTCCCCTACGTTACGCGGCGTTTGCTGTTACGAGGGAGGTTAAACAACCCCAAAACATCATCATGTGCTCGGGTTCCATACACAGTGTTTGTTTCATCATGTCATTAGATTTTGCTAATAAACGCTTTGAATGAGTCGGGAAAGGGCGTTTTGAGAAGGACGATTGGAACGGACACCTTTGGTCTTCCTCTTTGCCAGAAAACCTCTCAATTTCCTCATAAACAGATTCCATTAGTACATTTGCGAAACTGTCTCAGTTAAAGTAAAACTTGAACCAAATGAATTAATCGGATACCATAATAAGCATAATCCCAACATTATTTAATCGCTGTGATGATGCATCTCTGCCTTTCACTTCCATTAATATCACAATAGTGCTGTCAGACGCTAATTGTATATTTGAAGGCAACAAAAAGGCAACAACTCTATGAAGTTTTACTAATTTAATTTACAAATGAAAATATTTACATAATTAGTCAACGCCTGTAGCACAATGGGCAATACCGTTTCTCTCAAAGCGAAGTGAATACTGAGGTCCGGAGGTCGAATCCTGATTGTCCTGGTGATAATAATACAGGCGTTAGAGCCGGGGTGCTCAAACCCTGGCACATGTGCCAAACCTGGCACATTGTAACTCTGACGATGGCACATGGACGCTCATCAAGGCAAATAAAAAATCATTGGTTATATTGCTGCACCAGCCTGAATTCAGAATGTCCTCACGTAAGCAAGAAATTTGAGAATTTTCGGAGTGGTAATTGGCAACTCTTCTAAGGCTGCCTGGAGCGCTTGCGCAATAAGATTTAAAATTCAGTTACTGAATAATCATTCATGTGTTAAGTGCGTCATATTTGACAAATTGGCTGGAGGGAAGCAAGTACACAAGGCTTTGTAATGCAGGTACCGTAAAGAAAACGTAAAATATAGTTATAAAATACACACGACATTTATTGCTTTACTAATAATGCAATTTATTTGTACAATATAAAAAAGTATATTAATTTAGGCCTATTCGACATAGTCATAGTGGCACATTACATTTTGCATTTTGAAAAAATGGCATAAAATAGCACATGATTGCCATAAGTTTGAGCACCACTGAGTTAGAGCAATGGGCCACATTCGTCTGACCTGAGCATTGTGCCTGTGCCTGACCCACCTAACTGATCATTATTTATATAATTATAAAGCCCTCAGTGAGAGGTTTCCACCTCGCTATACCTTCACATTCTAAGTAAATAAGTAAATAAGAAACAATATGTACTATGTACAGTATATAATAATATATATATATATATATATATATATATATATATATATATATAT
This sequence comes from Bathynomus jamesi, assembly GCA_023014485.1. Classification (NCBI taxonomy): domain Eukaryota; kingdom Metazoa; phylum Arthropoda; class Malacostraca; order Isopoda; family Cirolanidae; genus Bathynomus; species Bathynomus jamesi. The sequence goes on from JAJOZX010008750.1 coordinate 49,832, forward strand.
ATATATATATATATATATATATACAGAGAGAGAGAGAGAGAGAGAGAGATATTCATTCAATACATGGAGTTTGTCAGTGAGTTTTTAAAGGGCTTCTTCCTCCAAAAGGTGGATAAGGTAGAGTCACGACAGGTTTTGAATATGACCTTGGCTCCACCTTCGTCTGCCTCCATTAAAATCATTTCAAAATGTAACTAAAACCATTTTATACAATGAGGCCACAGGCAAATTCTGAGAAATTCATATGACTTTTGTATCATTTGTGTGGTCATAGTAATGTATTAACATAATTAGCATGTGCAGTTCTTACACACCACACACACACACACACACACACACACACACAACTATGACTACCGTACAAAACCGTGATATTTTTATGTTTTTATTTGTGGATGACGACATTTAACTTAACGCAAACTAACATAAAGTAACCTAACCTAGCCTATCCTAACCATCATTATATCTTTTTTTAATATTTAATGATTTAGAAAAAGGTCTGAAAGTATGGCGACACTGCTAATGTTGTTGCACGTACGTTGGGTGCCCAATGAACTCAGCGCATTATATATATATATATATATATATATATATATATATATATATATATATATATATATATATATATATATTTCTTCAGGCATTCCTTCGAAAGAAATCCTTTGGGATCAAGTAAAGATAATCCCTCCCAACAGAAAAAGGAGGGACTATCTTTACTTGATCATTTTTTGGGAGGGATCATCTTTACTTGGTAAAGTTGGTAATACCGCTTTACCGCAATACCGCAATACCGCTTTAATTAAAGTCTTTGGATCAAGTAAAGTTAAGCACCTCCAACCTTTTTTAGTTAGCTTTATAAGGCTAACTAACGAAATATCACGACCTAACCTAACCAATCGTCAAGGGCGTACAGTTGACCTAACGATTGGTTAGGTTAAGTCGTGATATTTTCGTTAGTTAGCCTTATAAAGCTAACTAAAAAAGGTTGGGGGTGCTTATCTTTACTTGATCCATTGTAATAAATGAATTTTAATAAATTTTGTTTTCAAATAAATCATTTTTTAAAAAAAGATTCTCTTAATTTTTATCCTTATGTCAGACTGCTTCACTTTACTTTACTTTCTGGGAGGGATTATCTTTACTTGGTCATTTTTGGGAGGGATTTGCTTTACTAGTGTGACCTGGGAGGGATTATCTTTACTTGATCCATCCTTTGTTTGTTAGGACTAGACCCTCGACAAGAAAGCAACTGTTTTGAGAACGTTTCCATGACGACCAAGCTTCACCTCAGACTTAGGCACACTAGTCATTCGTTCGCCTGCCAAGACGTAGCATTTATTTTAACAGGCCCACGCCTTGACCTATTTGTTATTCCCCTTTTCAACCAGTAAAATATTCAAATTGATTCGCGCGCAATTTTACAATTCAGTTATTTGTTTTGCATTTGTCCTTCTTTGAGTAACTTCAACCGCAACAATTCACCATATTTTACCGCACATTCAATTTAAGCAACTGTAATGTTATTCACAGTGACATTTATTTGTTTTGTTAATTAAAAAAAACAAGAAGTCTTTTCTCTCCTTGATTAGTGACATTTAATTGGTGACCCCAAAACATTTACTTATCTGCATAAATAAAACCTACCGACAAATTAGTGGCCTAATAAACCAGTGTAATATATACAGGGCGTCCCAAAAAAATGTATACACACTTTAAATAATTATAAAGGCAGTGTTTATTAAAATACATTTCATTTTCAAAATGTAATAGAATCTACAGACATTATTTAATTGTTTTGTCAACGCCTGTTTTCAAACTGACGTCCGTTCTGGTCCAGGCACTGCTGATAACGCGAAGCATGGAATCGCAAACATCACGAAACATTTCGTTTGGTATTTGTGTGCATTCTCGTTCAATGGCTGCTCTCAATTCAGCGACTGTTGCATGTTTTATAGCGTAGACTTTGTCTTTTAAGTATCCCCATAAAAAAAAGTCTAGTGGTGTGAGGTCTGGTGAACGCGGAGGGTATTCTACGAAACCCCTTCGTCCAATCCACATCCACATCGTGCCAAGTACCACTCGCAATACTCCACTCTTCGGTCCGGATCATCTTCATTAATAGCATGGACTAATCTTGGAATGTAACTTTTCCATTGACAGCGCTTCAAAATGCGTTGGATAGACGATTCTGAAATTCCTACCTCACGACTCGCTTGCCGCACAGATTTTCTTGGACTTTGGTGATACGTTTCCAGTACTCTTTCTTGCTTTGTGGGGCTTGTCGATGTCCGTGGTCTTCCGGAACGCTTCTTGTGGACATTCTGAACAGTTCCATCGGCTTCAAACTTATCTCTAATTCGAGTGATGGTAAGTCGCGTTGGTGGATCTGTTTGAAACTCCCTCCTAAACTCTTTGCACTTCAACTGCGTTTTCACACTTCCAGTAGCATTTTAGAATGAATTTCCTTTGTTCAAAGCTTAGTCTGACTGCCATTATTAATTCTAATGGGTTTAACTTGGAAAGAAAGAAACATCAATTGAGCTATCAGCTGTTAAAGTGTGTATACATTTTTTTGGGACGCCCTGTGTATATATATATATATTTGTTCTCGGTGGTGTGGTGGTTTGCATCGCTGACTAAGAATTCAGCGACCCCGGATTCGATTCCTGGCGACAGCAGACGACACTCATCTCATCCAACTGTTCATTCTTCCATACAAAAAAAAAATGATTGGTAAATAAATGAGTACCCTGGGTAGCCAGTGTAGTTAGGTCCCGGAAGAGAGAGGGGTGCATGAGGTGTCAAAGCACCAAGGTTCGAGCTGGAAGATAGAGAAGGAGCTGATCTGGGGTAAAGCGGTTCGGAGTCAAAAGTAGCACCACAGCCCGTAATTCCTCTTCCGGGCCTTGGTTAAGACGCTGGGCTACTGATCGGGAGAACGTGAAATTGAGTTCGGGTGAGGACTGTAATTTTTTGACTTCGTGATTCGGATTCCACGTTAAAGACATACTTGCCAACCCTACCGACTTAGGCGGTAAGCTACCGATTTGAAAGCTATGCAAATTTGCAACATGCAAATAATATCAAACCTTTTATGCTCAGAATATACTAGAGTGCATCACTTAAGGCTAGATTTTCAAAAATTCCACGGGGTTAGGGGCATGCTCCCGGACTCTCTGGCATTGATTACAAATCTTACGGCTTTTGCTTTTCAAAATGTTGGCAAGTATGTAAAGATATAGGTCTAAGGTGGAGCAACACGCTTGACATTCGTTTAAAACGTAATTATTATGATGGAAAAAGGGAAAATAAATTGGATTCTAAGTTTTTGTATGATTATGAGAAAATTAAAGTTAAAAATTCACCAAAATGTAACCATCGATACAAAATTAAATAATTACACATATATTTACCTTATACATATCTGTAAGGTGTCCCAAAAAGATGTTCCTATTTTTATTTGCCCGTTATTTTATAATGGGTGTATATTTTATTATTGGGGTTTCTTCTTCAGAAAGGTAACAAATTGAGGTTTTTATTCCGCATATACCTATGCATTTCTAATCTTTAATTAATTAATAACCAATAAATATTGTGCATTAAAGCCGTTCTTTCACCATTTTATACTTAAAGCAATAACTTTTCCTAATTTTTACGAAATTGGGGAAAGATGATACTGCTACCAATAGACTATAGCCTAGTAAAGCCATAGAAAGCCTTACTAGACTATAGTTTTTAAGGAAAGCTAAGTCTTTAGTCTTCAGCAGGAGAGAGCACCTCTGAACACTGCTTGTGAAACTCGCAACTTTTTGAGGAAACATTTTTCCAGTCGACTAATCCTCCTTCATGAGCCAGTGGAATAGCTCCCATACTCACCTGACCTCACGCCACCTGACGACTTTTTTGTGGGGTTACATAAAAGACCAAGCCAAAGACACTTGAAGATCTAAAGACTAAAGTCTATGAGGTAAGCAACAACATCCCAGCTGAACTATTTCCAAAAATTATGTTAAACATTTGTGTAAGGTTGAATATTGTGTTGAAAAAATGGTGATTTCAACATGTTTAATTAAGATTGATAAATTCCTGTTTTACGTACCTATTGCGTTTGACTTTGTGTCTAGATTCCATTCTTTTTTTTAGGATATAACATTTATTTAAAAATATGGACATCAATTTGGGACACCTCATATAATTATTTAATAACACAGAGCTAAAATTCTTGCGTAATAAATGATTGAAGGATTCCTATAATGTGGGTGTGGCCTCAGGATATGGCTACAATTTACAATCACTTAACCTTTACGTTCACAGTCATATGCAGACAAATATTTGACTAACCATACCAATGGTTTAATATTTATTCACCAGATGAAGCCGAAGTAAAAAAAACTTCCCGGTAAATGATATTTTTCACTTATAAACCCGTTTACCGGGTACTTCAATATAAATACAAAAAAAAATATTAAAAAACCAAGCACACAATTGCCACAATATGTCATGTAACAAACAGTAGGAGAAAAGTACTTCTTTTACCTGAAAACATGAAATTACCCGCTGGGCAAAGAAAGATTTGTTCTGCTGGTGACGCTGTGGGCACGTTTTCATTTTCTTTTCCACTCCTATGCCAGGCTTGATATAAAATATAAAATACTCGGTATAAAATGTAAGATCACTTTTATCCACAGTAAATGCCCCGATGGACATACAGGTTTTAGGAATATTGCTTTATCTGTCGACAAGCTCGGGCATTGTTAAAATTAACATGGTAAGTGTATTGTTATGGGCATAGTAATCTTGAATTAAAACAAAATTGACAATTTAGTGTTTCTAAGTTCCTTCTGCATGGGATAATATGTATACACCCCATTTATACCCATGAGTATAGTGATGCACAACAGTTTTCAATTCAGTGTGAAGAGTGATGGGCAGTATCTAGATACATGTATCGCAGATACGTATCGATCGATACTTTTGTATCGGTATCGGTATCGCTTTAGCTATTTGACAAAAGTATCGATTTATCGGTATCGCTAAGGTCAATTTTCTTAAATGTATCGAAAAAAATCGATACTTCGATACATCGATACATTAATAAGAATTTTTAAATATTTAAATAGATGTTATAATATGACACTACTGAGTTATATTTATGAATATACATAAATAATAATATTATTAAATATTTATTTAATGACAGTACTACTCTATTGGTCACGTCACAGTACGGCGCAACGTTTAAACACGTTTGTACTTGTGTTATTGAGATTAATTAACCATAATATAGAAACGCTCATAATATAGAAACGCTCATATAATGAGCTTGATTTTCTCCAGGAATACCTAACCGTACTACAACCCATTGCAACAGCACTTGATAGGTTGCAGTCCGACAAAGAATGTTTTTACGGTTGCCTGCTTCCGACATTGTTAGCTGTAGAGAAGAAGCTAGAGCGTTTGAATTCGGAGGCATTGCGTCATTGTCAGCCACTTCTCAATGCAGTCACAGTAGGGTTCACTAAGCGGTTTGAAAAGTTTCTGTGCCTTGATGCGTCGCATGAGTGTAAAGCAGCAATACTGGCATCGTCTTCAAATCCTCTGTTCAAGTTAAAGTGGATGACAATAAAAGGCAAATTTAATACTAACATTGTCAAAAAGAGGGTTCAAGAAATGTTGGTTAATGCTGTTAAGAGCCTCAGCGAGCAGACCCCCCAGCAACACTAAGTGATGCTGCATCTGACGGAAGTGCAGATGATTTCTTCTGTTATGAGTCTGCTTCCACTAATGTCTCTGCAACCCAAGATTCCACTGAGATGGAAGTTTTACAGTATCTGGGTGACGGAAGTCATTCTCTCCAATCTCTGAGGCAGTACCCAGGAATTCTACGGGTCTTCCTGAAGTATAACACACCACTACCATCCTCTGCTCCTGTAGAACGGTTGTTTAGTTTGGTTCACATTCACGCTCCAAAAAGGAATAGACTGTCTGACCAGATGTTTAGCCAGCTGGTATTTTTGAAGGGTAATAGTAATTACTTTTAATTGTTAGTGTAATATTTTCAGTCATTCATGTATCCTACAAAATTAAAACACACTTTCATTAAATAAAGCAATTGTTTTTATTTACATCTATAAAACCCATTAAAATGTCGTTGATTTTACTTACAGTGCGTACAAATTACTAGTATAAACAATAATATCTAATACCTACATATTAAATGAATAATTATAAAAATGTACCGGCGATACATGTATCGGCGATGCATGTATCGGTATCGGTATCGCTTAAGACATCTAGAAAGTATCGGCGTATCGGTATCGCCTAAGACGTTCTTCATGTATCGATGTATCGGTATCGCTTTAGCGATTTTCATGTATCGATGCCCATCACTGAGTGTGAATGACATTCACTAAATTACAGAATGCTTTCGAAATGTTTAAACTTATTAAACTTGGCATGTTATTTGCCTTAATTTGTTCAGAGGGTTCTATAAACTTGTCTAGCAAAATTGAGAAGTTTGAAGTCTGTCCATGCGATATACATTCATTATAATTTAACAAATGGATTCTAATCACAAACTTTCACATTCCTTAGTATTAAAGAAAAAGGTCAATACACCGTGAATACGATCCAAATGAGTGTCAACAGATACCGTGGTTGAGCTGAAGCCCTAAGTAAGCGGAGGCCATTGTTCGACGCTTACACGTCCAATGAAAGGCGTCTCTTACCCGGAGTAATGGAAATCGTTGGTCAGCGAAGTTAAGCGACATTGGATCTGGAAAGTAATTGGATGGGAGACCGTCTTCTGCGTCCAGATTATGCAGTTCCTTTTTATGCATCTTGCCCATAAATTATGAAATCAATGCATATTTGCACATAATCATGCGATATATATATATATATATATATATTATATATATATATATATATCGCATGCATTCTTTTGTCCCCACTCCCCCACCTCAGTGGAAGTTTAGTTACGACAGAGATGACATTCCACCACCTCAGCATTGCACCATCGTGAAGTAAATGCTAACACGAATGCATGTCGTTAAATGTACTCCCATTTGTTTAATTAAATATTACTGAACTCTTTTACCAGTCTCATAGATAAGAATAATTGTCTCTATCCCTATACCAGCCCTTTTCTCTCATCCTGACCCATTTATACTGTAAGTTTGAGCCTCCTACAACCATCCATTATTTAACTCGCCACTAAAGTCACATAAAATACTTCCCTTAACCATTGATTTTGTTTTGAACCTTCATTTTCCCTCAAAACTAAGTCCTTTTTACAAAAAGCCTCATTCTTTCCTCGTCCCCACCATTCTTGTGTCTCCAGACTGTATAATTTTGCTCAAACATCAATAGAAAAATTCCTTCTCCACAGAATATATTTCACTTCTTATCGGTTCATCCCTGAAAGTTCTCCATATCATAACTTTCCAATCACGATTGTAATTTATGCATATTTCCGCTCAACTTGGAACGTAATGTATTCTTATAGGCGCTTGCACGTTAAGCCCCTCCTTGACAGAGGTGGCCCTCTGAATTGCGTCGTCTCACTCCCCCGCGAGGTAATTAAACTCAAGGAGTGTCGCCTACACTGTTCTTTTCTTATTATCTGCCTCTGTGGTGATTCATTTTCCGAGACACTGCGTTCCCTCGTTAATAACTACAGGGTGATTCACACGCTAGTTGCCCTAGAGTATCGCTAATATATCCGCCGGGGCTACCAGCGAGTGAATCACCCTGTATAATCTCTGCTACACAATCGAATACGTAATAAACTGCCTATAATTTACATTCAGTCTTAAAATCCCAAATTCGCCCAATTTACCATTCATAGCACGTTTAGTGATAATTAATTAATTAATCATAACCCTAATTTTAATATTTTACTTCTAAGTGAAGTTTATAATTTCAATTAAATTTCAAATAAATCAAATCAAAATTCACTAAAAACTTAACTATTAATTCGTTACAATTTGTACAATTTTAATTAATGAATTTGATCGTGTAAATGAATCAAGAGATGAATTTAGGTATTTCCCTCAACCGTCAAATTTTAATTATTTGATATTATTTATTGTCTCGCAAAAATGCCGAACAATATTTACTCAGAAGAAACGCACAAATTGTGACGTAACAGTTCGTAGAGAACGTAGAAAGAGTAACAAACGAAATAATTTATTTATAACTCAGAGAGTGCCAAACAAAGGAATTTATTTTTGTTTCAGAGAGTGCCAGATATAGATTATTTACTGTATAATGCCAATGTGACCAACCGGAGTTGAGTGACGATTCGTCGAGATGTCCTACGGATATAACTCCGACAACGTTAGATGGGACCCAGCGTTTGAATTCAGGTCATTGTCGACTAAGGTTCGGTTTTTGCGAGAAAAAAACGTCCCCCCCCCTTAGTGAAGAAGACACTGAAAGGGGTCGGGGTTCGACTGCCGATGATGCTGGTAATAATAATAATAATAAATGGATTAGATCAATGGGCCGCATTCGTTGGCCTGAGCGCTGTCCCAGTTTCTGGCCTCTCTCTCACTCATTACACTGGTCAACAAAGATTTTTCATCAGAGTAAAATTTGTGGTGGCTGGATAGCATCTTTCACGCTGATTCCAAAACTGCATTCAGATTTTTTCTAGCACGTATAGTTTTCAAAATGAAGGCATATATATATAACTACACAGATTTAACCATTTTAAATAGGCAAAATACTAATATTTCAACATTTGATTGTGTTTATTTTATTGTGTTTTTTTAGTTTATTCATCTTATTTATTTCAATTATCTTAATTATACATCTTATGTATTTCAGGTGTGAGCTTTTACGTCTAGCAGCATTGTGATTCAGGCAACAACGCCGTGCTTTGTGTGTCAAAAGATCAGTCCAGTCCAAGAACTTGTTGTGTCAAGTTGGTGTACATTTTTTTTGAATTTATAGTTTGCTCAGGTCAGTCAACATGCCTCGACAATGTAAGAATGACCCCGACAAGTTCTGTTTCGTATGCGGCCAGTTGACAACTAAAACACAGCGACGAAGTATTACAACCGACATTAAGAAAATATACAAGCTATACTTTGGTTGCCATCTAGGTGACCAAGATAAACCATGGGCGCCACATCAAATCTGTTCTGGCTGTTCAAATGGATTACGTGATTGGCTTAACAAAAAGAAAGCTTCAATGCCATTTGCCATACCCATGATATGGAGGGAGCCGAGAGATCATCATGAAGACTGTTATTTTTTGTAGTGTGAACTTAATGGGGTTTTCTGCCAAGAACAAACACCAGATTGTATATCCAAACTTGGATTCAGCACGTAGACCAGTAAAACATGATGAAACATTGCCCATTCCAATTCCCCCAAGTGATAGGCTAGATTCTATTATAGATGACATGGAAAGTGATGAAGGTGCAACTGGCGTTTCCGGACCATCTACAGAACCAGAGTACACTTTTGAAGGTAGACATTTAGAGCCTAAAAGTTAACCCAAGGACAGTTGAATGATCTTGTTAGAGACTTATCGCTGTCTAAAGAGAAATCAGAGCTTCTCGCCTCAAGACTAAAGGAGAACAATTTACTTGAGAACAATGTTCTATTAGTTACTACCGAAAGCGGAATTTTGAATTAACAGCATTCTTTTCAGTAGACGGTCCTCTCTGTTATTGCCATGACATCAATGGACTATTTACAGCCATATCTCAGACGTATGTGGCATCTGAGTGGCGCCTCTTTATTGATTCGTCGCAGAGAAGCCTGAAAGCAGTTCTTTGCATAATGGTAATATAATGCCATCCATCCCCATTGCCCATTCCGTCCATCTAAAAGAGACATATGACAATATGGATATACTACTTAAGGCAATCAAATACGACAGTCATCAATGGAATGTTTGTGGAGATCTAAAAGTTATAGGAATACTTATGGGTATGCAGTCAGGATTCACAAAATTTTGTTGTTTCCTTTGCCTGTGGGACAGTCGCGCCACTATAGAACATTACACCAAAGTGACTGGCCACTTAGGTATACATATGTCCCAGGGATAAGCAATGCCAGTCTGTCCCTTTAGTGGATCCCAAAAGATCTATCTGCCACCTCTTCACATTAAACTTGGTTTAATGAAGAATTTTGTTAAAGCAATGGGTAAAGTCAATTCTGAAGGGTTCCAATACCTTTCAAGGAAATTTCCGAAGGTTACTGCAGCAAAATTGAAGGAAGGAATTTTTGTTGGGCCACAAATAAGGGAGGTTTTGAATGACACTGAATTTGAAAAAGTCCTAAGTCCGCTGGAATTGAAGGCTTGGCTGGCGTTCAAATGGATATGTGAAAACTTTCTTGGAAGCAACAAGTCACCTGCGTATAAGGATGGAGTCAAGAACCTCCTTGATGCCTTTAAAGAAATGGAGTGTCGAATGTCGTTAAAAATTCACTTCCTGCATTCCCACTTAGATTTCTTTCCTGAAACCTTGGTGCAGTGAGTGACGAGCAAGGAGAGCGCTTCCATCAAGATATTCAGATGATGGAGAAGCGCTACCAAGGATATTGGAATGAAAGCATGATGGCGGACCATTGTTGGATGCTGTATCGTGACAATCCAGGCCAAATTTACAAAAGGAAATCACACTCACAGCGCTTTTAATAAAATAATGTATATATTCTTTATTTATAAGTACATTGAATAAGGTATATGATGTATTTGTTGTTTAGCATTCCTAAGTGTGATCTATACATCCATAAATTTTCTTATAGCAATATCAAAAACTTAAAAATATCAAACCAGTGTATCTATATAACTATACGTGCTAGAAAAAAAATAAAACCAGATTCGGAATCAGCGCGAAACATGCATTAAGAAAAGTGCGATCATGTTTGTGATGAGAAAAAAAGTTTCATTTTGTTGGCCAGTGTTATTATTATTTACCAGAGTATCCAGTAACGAAGGATTAGCTACGTCCGCTGTTTCTTCTCCCACGCACGTAGACTGTCATCGAAGACAGTTAAAGAGGTTTTTCCCGAATCTTGGCCATTCCCATTTCAGTCATCGTCCAAAAATGATAAATCCGAAAGTTAGAACCTCAAAGAAGGCAATTCTCAAATTGATCCCTTCACATTTTCATTGTAGGATTTCCTTCTGTAAGTTAGATTTTTTTTTGTAGAAAATACCTTTCGGGCTTGCAATTGCGTCACACCCTTCTGATTACTCTTTTCCAAGTCAGGAAACTTTTCCCAACTCTGGAATTCCCACTTTTAGACTATGAATAGGAATGGAAATCCGCCAAATGCGATGTAATGCGTCAAGAGACGGTTCTTTGAGGGCGACTAAATCACCTTTATACGCTCTTTCCGGAGAAATGCAATAATTTAAAAATCCTTTTATACCACGCGCATGAAGATATGGAATTCATTACCCTTTCAACTTCTCATCTTACCAAGGACGCTTGTTAATTCCGACAGATTTGTAAATATCACAGATGAACTATTAAAGGGGATTGGGGGGGAGGGGGATTGGGGATTTGGGGACCTAAAAAAACAAAAGGACATGGAAGCTATGTAGGTCACATTCTTCACGAAAGTATAAAAACTGACAACGTTTCTTTCAAAATTATTTCCAACCCATTATTTTTTTTTTCAATTTTTCAATTTTAACTTCACAAAGTAAAGAATCTGTAAAAAAAATGAGGTCTCAAAATCTCATTTTTTTTAAAAAATTTTGCAAATATTTACTGAGGTCATTAGCTCTTTCTTTAAGACGTTTTGAGTTCATCCTGACCATTCTAATCCATTTTATGAACCTCTAATGTCAACGTGTGTGTGTATATATATATATATATATATAATATATATATATATATTATTTATATACAGGGTGGCGCAAAAGTCACGCATCATAGGAATTTTTAGTGTTGATTATATTATTTTTTTCTTTGAGGTAGGGGATGACTACGAAATTAACAATAGACGATTTGTTGTACCTGGTATTCCATGCATTAAAACTAAGCTCACCCTCTCGTCTATTGTTAATTTCGTAGTCATCTCCTACCTAAAAGAAAAAAATAATATAATCAACACTGAAAATTCCTATGATGCGCGACTTTTGCGCCACCCTGTATATGGTGACCCCATAAGTCCCAATCGGTTATAATTAAAGCTAAAATCTATCTAGGTAATTTAAAAAAATAAAATTGTAAATTTTAAACAAAAATGTTTTGGAAAAATATTATTTTTTAAATAATCAGTAAATATTTCTAAACTTATTATAAACGTTTTACTTTGATTTTTTTTGTATTTTCGCTTTAAATAGATTGGGACTTATGGACAGTGCTGTGCCCGCTAACTTCTAAAGTTAGCGCCGCTAAGGCTAACGCTAAGCATTTCAACAGTTAGCGCCGCTAACCCTAATTTTGTAACTAATATTTTCTGAAACTACCCCAATTTATATATGTTTTGCCTTCCGTAATTTACTTACATATATTAGCACACACCTTCATATAATTGGTTGCTAAGATACAAAAATGTGACGTTATAGTCTATGAAAATGAAACATTTTCATGTCGGAGTCGAGTTCCTTTCGTATACAGGGTGTCTCAAAGGTCGCGCACCATAGGCTTTATTCAAACTTACGTACATGGTTTACGAGTCGAAATGGTTTATAAGTGACGTTTAATTACAATATGTTCGATAATGTTCGAATAAAAAATTAATAGTATGTACAATTAATCGAAAAGTAATCTTAAAATAATTAAATTGGCTATATTAGCCAATGGTACGCGACTTCTGAGACACCCTTGGCTAATATAGCTTCATTCAATTTAATTATTTTAAGATAGCTTTTTGACTAATTGTACATACTATTAATTTTATTATTCGAACATCATCGAACATACATTGTAATTAAACCTCATTTATAAACCATTTCGACTCGTAAACCTCGTAAGTCTGAATAAAGTCTATGGAGCGCGAGTTTTGAGACACCCTGTATATTAATAGGGAAAACAAACCAACGAAAGAATAAATTCTATTCAATTTATACGTCTATATTTAATTCAAATACACAAACTGAAAATCAAAGAAACGGTAAATTATTGACAGAGTAAAAAATCATACGAGAAATTGAATGTTCTGTTGACACAACAGATTACAAAATAAAAATGGATATCGCTGAAACGTGCTGTTAGTAAATCATAACAAAACTTGAATGTTCCATTGATGCAACGTATTACAGGATAAAAATGGATATCACTGAAACAGTGATGTGGTGAATTGAATTAATTTTCAAACAAATTATCAGGAATTTTATAGCTACTTCGCAGATTTTTGTTCATTTTCAACAGAGTCAATTTCTCGAAATTCGAATCGGACAGGAGTGATCTTTTAGGCTTAGAATAAATTAGCGATTGACTTTCTCGAAAAACTTAGCGCCGCTATCTGTTTCGTTAACAATTTTGAAAATTAACGGCGCTAACAGTATCGCTAATAAAAAGTTAGTGGCGCTAATTAACGCCACTAATTCCAGCACTGCTTATGAACCACTATATAATATATATATATATATTATATATATATATATATATATATATATATATATATATATATAGTAGAGCACCGATTATCCGGAGTAATTGGGATCAAACTATTTCGGATAATGAATACTGTACAGTATTTATTTCGCGGAAGAAGGTGTACAGAATAAAGCAGAATAAATGGAACTGTACTGTACAGTACTGTATTTGCTTAAAATCTCTACTACATTATTATACAGTCGTGTTTATACATATGTACAGATTACTGGCCACTCAATGGCATTCCCATTTGCGGTCCACAAGTGAGAATGTACAACAGTGAAAAAATCCACATTCGAGAAAAGCATTTCTTGATTTGGGAAGCAATCAATGTCACTACATTCCCACTCGCTGCAAACGGCGTTGAGTGGGAATGTTTAATATTTCCTAACTTAACTTATTTTAACCAATCAGAACCTAACCTAACATTAGCCTAACCAATCCGAACCTAACTTATCGTATTCTAACCAATCGTAACCTAACCCGGACCAAAGTAGGAAAGGTCGTGGATGAGAATGAGAATGACAGAATGACGCGCAGTGGGAATAGACCAATTTGAAAATGCCTCGTTTGAAATTCTCACTTTTTCACTTTCCCATTCTTGGGCCCGGAATCGAATATGAATGAAGGTGAGTGAGAGCAAACCGTATGTACATACAATATACTTCACATCTAATCAAGAATTTAAAAAAAACAGTTTTTTTTTAATTCAAAAGTCTTTTCGCAGCTGCTAAATCACGGCTTCTCTTTAATGAAAGAAGAGACATCCTGTAAGTTTCTTCTTGTAATTCAAACCACTTAAGTGCTGTATCTGGGGCCTGAAAAGCCTCAGAGGGAGAGGGACCTGGTATTGCCAGTTCTGCCTCTTCATCTTGCAGTGACACCACAATCTCATCCTCAGTCTGTTTGTAACCACTGATATGTCTTCAGCAGAACACTCGTGAAATCCTGGAAGATCTTGTACTAGCTGGACAAAAGAAATTGATTGACTGTCAGAGTCACCCTCACTTTCTACTTCTGTCACAAACTTTAACAAGTTATGTTCACTCTTTTTTATGTCCGTTATTGTGGAATTTCCAACGTTAAATTAATTATTTGTCTGTTTCGTAGATTCGTAGTTGTCTCACTTTTCTTTAGTCCGTTTATGATTTGCACTTTGTCCTGGAGAGAGAGGAACACTCGTTTCCTTTTTTAACTCATTTCTTACATTCACAACACTGCAACAGTAAACAAACATCGAATCTGAAAAAACGGAAAAAAAACGGTTATTGGTGAATTGGTGACTGAGGAGCATTTCGGATAATCGATATTTTAGATAACCGGTTTTCGGATAATAAATGCTCACTGTAATATATATATATATATATTAGTGATGTAGGTCACATCCGCATCCTCATCCGCATCCGCGGAACATCCGCACATTTTCTCGCATCCGCATCCGCACTTTGGACTGCGGATGTCGTGCGGATGTGGACCGTTGAGATAAAATGTCATTAATAAGCGGAAATTATCAAATTCTACTATATTAATAGAACTAGTTCATTGTGCGCAAAAGTGATGCAAGCGACAAGACGAGAGGCTGTTCTTGTATGAAGTTACTCTCTTGCAACCTACTTAGATCCACGTTACAAAGCTAAGTTATTTTCACCTAGTACATTAGAACGAGTTAAATCATCACTTGGCAAAGCAGTTGAAGAGCTTCAATCTCTTGAATCTGTCGCTTCGCCACCCACCAAAAGAATAAAAGTTTCAGTGACAGAACCAACACCTTCAACAAGCAAATCTATCACAGAATCTGTCTCTCAGTTTCTTGAGTCAAGCAGCAATGACGAGACCTACGCGATGTCAAAAGATGTAGTAAAAATGATCGAGAGCTATCACCAAGAAAAACGCCTGGCTGCATGTGACAATCCTATTAGTTGGTGGAAAAATACGCAGAATATCTATCCATACTTGAGTAAACTTGCAAGGAAACATTTAGCCTGTCCTCCAACAAACGTACCAAGCGAGAGATTATTTAGCAGTGCTGGATTAATATATGATGAAAAGAGAAACAGACTGGCAGCAGAAAAGGCAGAAAATTAATGTTCCTTAAGCATAACCTTCCTATAATTAAGT
Organism: Bathynomus jamesi; assembly: GCA_023014485.1. Lineage (NCBI taxonomy): Eukaryota > Metazoa > Arthropoda > Malacostraca > Isopoda > Cirolanidae > Bathynomus > Bathynomus jamesi. The sequence goes on from JAJOZX010008750.1 coordinate 65,527, forward strand.
TTGAACATTAAACGATGAACATCTTAGTTTACTTTACTTTAATTACTCATTTATAAATATGCCTAATAAAACTTTAAACTTAATATAAATAGTTATCAAGCTAATTAAAGATCTCTTTCTATAAGGGTGGAGGTTGGGGAAAGAGGTCGGTGGGGTGTATTTGAGTTGGGTTCACGTCCCGCATCCTGGTAACACAATTATGGTTTCTAATTGTGGCTGAAACTCGACAAAATATAACGAATTTATTTGCAGACGAATTCACTAATTGATTTCTATATTAGTTAGATGCTTGATATTATTTTATATGTTCAGAGAAAAGTACAGCAATTATTGTACAATTAATCAATTATACTACATTATAGCTACAGCTCTCTCTATATAATAACTTATTATATACGTTAAACACAACAAATCTCGAATATATCCTAAAAAATAACGAAAATGTAGACATCCGCATCCGCATCCGCATCCGCGGATGTTGAAATCAAACATCCTCATCCGCATCCGCATCCGCGGATGTGAAAAAAATGACATCCGCTACATCACTAATATATATATATATATATATATGTAAACTACGACGCTTGTGTAGAAGAACGTTCCGCACAAGATGAGGAGGGAGAACGAACAAATGAAAAATGAGGTAACCACCTGGGAATCGAACCCGGGATCTTCCGATTGCTGGTCAGATATGCTATCCACTACACCATGGGCTTCGATTAATCAGAAGTCGTAATTCTCCTACATACGAGCAGAAACCAATGCCCTGAGGGGGAACCTTCGCATGCCGTACATATATATACATTTTAACTGCAAACAAACAACACACAATTATACTGTGTTGTTTGCAGTTAAAATGTAGTTATACAGGGTGGGCGGAAAGTAGCTCCCTAATTTAAATTACATATAAATTATGTATAAATTGTGATTGTATTGTTATATTGTTATGGTGTGTTCTCTAAAGTGGTACAATTGTAACGTTCATTTTTTTTTCATTTCAGATTGAAGGGTAACATGGCTGAGCGTTTAATACTGCAGGAGCGTGCCCAGTTGGCGGCACGGTACGAAGTTTGGCAATCTGTCGTTCGAGTTCAAAGATGTTGGCGGGCCATTCACGGACCACGTGCCCAAGTGGACCCGAAAACAATCAAGAACTGCCACTCGAAGCTCATGACCACGGGGTCTGTGGCAGATGTTCGAAGATGTGGTCGCCCTTCGACATCCAGGGCCCAGGAGACGGTGCAGGCAGTTCAGGAAATGTTCGCACGGAGTCCACGAAAGTCAACTCGCCAGGCAGCTCGGGAAAGTGGACTCTCCCGCTACTCAGTGCGAACTGTGCTGAAGAAGGAGCTGAACTGGCGTGCGTGGAAGCTGCATTACTGCCAATCTCTCTCGGACGAGGACTGCGACATTCGCATGGAGTTCGGGGAAATCATGCTGGCTTGGCATGAAGACTGGCCCCATTTCTTCCGCACATCCTCTGGAGCGACGAGGCGGTGTTCCACGTCGGAGGCTTTGTCAACCGCCACAATTGCCACTACTGGGCAGGAGAGGATCCCATGGTTACCGCTGAAAAACGGCAGAATCGGTTCAGTGTAACGGTGTGGTGTGGTATGACCTCAGATCAGGTTGTGGGCCCGTTCCTTCTGCGCAACACCATGAATGCTGAGCGGTACCTTGCTATGTTGCGAAACGAGGTCTGGCCGGTTGTCAGCACATGGAGAACATCGACGATCTGATATTTATGCAAGATGGCGCCCCTCCGCACTTCGCTCTTGTTGTCCGTGAGTGGCTGGATGCCCACTTCCCTGGGCGTTGGATGGGTCGTCGTGGTCCACATCAATGGCCAGCCAGGAGCCCCGACTTGACACCGTGCGACTTCTTTCTTTGGGGGTGGGTAAAGGAAGAAGTCTACCGCACCAAACCGAGGACATTGGAAGAACTGGAGGACCGAATTCGGGAAGTCATGTCCTCCATCCCGCCGGAGTTCCTGCTAAAGTCAGTGGACGCCATTCCTGGGCGGCTCCAGAAGCTGGTGGAAAGAGTTGGAGCCCACATTGAATTTTAGAGAAAACCTACCATGTATGCCTACCTTTTCATATTATTTCTTCTGAAATAAATGGATAATATACGTATTTTTTTACCAATCCAAAATAGGGAGCTACTTTCCGCCCACCCTGTACTATATATATATATATATATATATATATATATATATATAGAGAGAGAGAGAGAGAGAGAGAGAGAGAGAGAGAGAGAGAGAGAGAGAGAGAGAGAGAGATGGGGAATAATTTATAGTTTTCATGTGACCTCTATTTAAATGTGATACAACCCACAGAGAAAATGGAAAACTATTCCGAATGCTTTCATCTCTTACAAAACCTTCTTAAGGAATGAACAGAAAGTGAAGAAAGTAGACAACCTACATTGAAGTCTGACCCTCAAAGAGGTCTAATCCGTAAAACAGTATTTTTATGTACCGCGTACCACATTCCTTCGAGTCGTTCTAAAATATGAACATATTAAAAAACAGATTAATATTTATATGACACACACACACACACACACACACACACACACACATATATATATATATATATAATCTTTTAAAGCATTATGTTCAGTATTATGGCATATCCTAAAATTTTATTATGCAACACAGATTAAATTGAAAGGCTGAAAAAACATTATTTTTCTACTTATATGAGGATAGTATATAGAATTAACATAATTTTGAAAAACAGCATCCGTTAAACCAACGTTGCTATTTTATATACCCCAAATGCCATTAATAACACAATCAGGGGCGTACACAGCATTTCTTAAAGGGGGAAGCACACAAACACACAATATATATATATATATATGTGTGTGTATATATATATATATATTGTGTGTGTGTGTGTGTGTGTGTCAGCTCAAAATTGATGATGATTGATTTGGAATCAAAATGAATTGCATCTTGGAAAGCTTCAGTTGTATTTTATTTCCAATTTATGGGCAAAGAATTAAATTTGCACCAATTAATCGTACGTATAAAGACATATATAAACGTTCCTAAGCCAGCCAAAATTGCTTTTGAGTTTTGAGTTAATAACATGTCCTGGTAACCATGAATTAACTGAAATTCCATATGACATCAAGATTTTTTTGTGATGAATGATGCAAAGTTATCGATTTTTGAAAATTTCTTTTTCAAATATCTTTAATGAGAGTAGTAATAATTTTTACAATGGGGGGCCTATTCCCCCTATGCCCCCCTTATGTACGCCACTGAACATAATGGATTTTCGCTATCTGTAGATTAATTCAGAGTTTGATCTGATAAGAAATGAATTTTAAAAATATTCTTAACGGATCAAGGACAACGCCAGTATAACATAATAACAGATCAAGGCCAACGCCATTATAACATAATAACAGATCAAGGCCAACGCCATTATAACATAATAACAGATCAAGGCCAACGCCATTATAACATAATAACAGATCAAGGACAACGCCAGTGTAACATAATTATACCAGCGTCCATAGTTCAGTGGGTGACACAGTTTGCCTGTAAGCAAAGTAAAGACACTGAAGTCGGGGATTCGAATCCCTATTTCATTTACATTCAGTTGAAACTATAGAAGGATTTAAGTGTTGATATAACAAAAAATATTTCAAACGTAAATTCTTTTAAAAACAAGTTAAAAACTTGATTAATATAATTGAATACTATTAAAAATCTAGGATTAAATGTACTGTACATTACTGTATTATTTGTTCCTTTCTTGTATGCAACTATAAATGCATTGTACTGTGTTGATATCATACCTAGAATAATGACTTTGGATTTGTTTCATATTTATAATGACAACTTAAGATTAATATACAGGGTGTCCCATAAGTCCGGTCTCATGGGGAAATTTATTTTAAATTAAATTTACAAAAGTAATACATTAGAACAGTGTTTCTCAAACGGTTTGTTTACCCCTGTAGTTTGTTTACCCCTGTAGTAGTGATTTGGTGGGCAACCCCCCACCCCCCCGCTTTGTGAATTTATTTACCCTTGTAGGATGATGAAGGGTCGCGTCGACCTAAGACCCTGACACGGGGGTCGTGGGGAAAATCCGGCTGAGAAACACCGCATTAGTACGAAAAAAAAATGTTCAAATTCATGTCTTGTTGTGGGACCTTATTTTTTTGTTGCAGGTAGAATAACACGCAATAGCTAATATGTAAGCGAGTTACACTCATGAGGAAAAGGCGGAGTACTTCCCTGTTTGATTGGTGTCTACAATCTCCTCCCCGTATACCATCTCCTCGTAAAAATATAAAATAAATAGTTCAATTCACAGTATTACCGTATTATTTGTATTATCGTAACATAACAGAAATAATAACATTGTATTACTAGCAGAGACCCGCAAAACAATTGCAGTCAAATTAGTATCTTTATCGCAACATTACTTCTTTAAATATAGGATTTCTATCTATTCCTTCACCAAACACTTTAACACAGAGCTTTCCAAACTGGTGTGTCGCGTCACATTAGTGTTTTTTGTATTTTGAAAATTTTGATTTTTCTATCAACAAAATCGGCTACAAGATAAACCACCTACTGAAAAATTATCTGATATTTGATATTTGATAACAAAAATTAATTAATGTGTCTTGAAAATTGTTATGCTTAAATAGTTTGTCGCCAACGTTAAAAGTTTGGAAAGCTCTGCTTAACAGAATCAAAACTTTTCACTCTGAAAAAGTTACATAAAGCTGTCCATGCGTAAAAACAGGTTTAGGAATATAAATACAAAACATCTGCGGTCAAATTAGTATCTTTATCAAGGCAGCCGAGAGCAATGCAGTAGAATTATCAAGCCGCTATGACAATTGTAAGAAAATTTGGGATCTATTTATTACGTTTACGCGCAATCCAAGATGGACTGAAATCGGTGAAAGCATTGAAGCTTATCAAAGACCAGAACATAGGCCAGATATTGTCGCAAGAGTTTAAGAAAATGCAAGAAACAGGCACGTCCTGATGAATCGTGAACCTTAGGTACGGTTTCGGAAAAAAGTTCGCCTAAAAACATACCATTTTTAAAACGCTTTAAAAATCAATGATTGGTAATATTCTGGTTTTCTTTGGCTATTTTATTCTTTTCAAAATTTCAAAACAAAACAAAACCCAATTATTATACTAATTAGTCATTTTTTATGCTTTTCAGAAAGTTTAAGTTTATAGGCAAACTTTTTTCCGGAACTGTACTTTGTGTATTTATGAAACAAACAAAAAAGATAGGAAACAAAAGTTATAGTAACATACAGTCATGCGTGACCTTTATACAGTCATACATCCCTGGGTCATCCCAACTGGCAACTTTAAGTTAACGTATGACCTATAAAAAAAATTTGTTTTCCTAACTTGTGCAATAGTTCAAATATTTTATATAAGTAAGGGATCACCTGAAGATCAGGGCCCCCAACCTTCTTTAGTTAGCCTATAAGGCTAACTAACGAAAATATCACGACCTAACCTAACCAATCGTCAAGGGCATACAGTTGACCTAACGACTGGTTAGGTTAGGTTGTGATGTTTTCGTTAGTTAGCCTTCTATATAAAGAAGGCTGGGGGCCCTGATCTTCACGTGATCCTAAGTAAGTACTAGAATAATAACTGTCCGTAAGATCTATAAATTGATGACGCTATTGTTTATGAGAAAATAAGTTTTACAATGCTGAATCTTCATTTCGTAAGAACAAAATGAATGCTTGAAATGGATTTTCTCTATTGTACTTGAAATCTTTTTAAATTTTTAGCTATTGTAAATTCGAGGAAATTCAATTACATCAAATTTAAGCCTCCAACTGTTTCTCGTGTATGACTCGCGAACAGAAGGAATTATTCAAAGAAGAGAATTGAATTTAAGCTGGAGGAGTATAAGCCAGATCGTTGAATGAAATATGTTTGAAACTGATTCTCTGATATTTAAAATCAATGAAACATGGAGAATTTGTGACCAAGCTACAGACAAAATAAGGTGGAGTGAGTTTCGATGAGGTGAATACTCCTTGTTGGAATATGGCGAATTTTTGGTTTGATGTGGTTGTTTAATCTCCTTCGCAACATCTAAGGGTGATATGACAAAGGGGACCTACAGCTTTACGTGGAATTCGAACCACGAGTCCCTATATAATCTGGACGCAGAGGACGTTCCTCCATCCAACTACAACCGACCCAATGGCGCTTAACTTCGCTGATCGACAGGAAGCGGTGTTACGACACTGGCCACGAGGTAGCCCTAGAATATGGCGAGAGTGAGACAAAATTAGGCTATGGTTACATATACAGTTAAATTAAGTTAAATTACGTTATTTTAATATAGCTTAAGTTATTTCAATACATAAAAATTCGTGCTTCAGAAAGGAAAAGTAGAATTTGAAATGTTATTCAACCATTTTATAATTATTATTATTATTATTATTATTATTATTATTATTGTGACGGCTGGGTACTTCAGTAATAATAGTTTGGGATTGTTTAATCTCCTTCATAACGGCAAATGAAGCGTTAATGTGTTTAAGAACCGTTTAGATAGGCATTTTAAAAATATTAACGTTGTTTAATATAATAATAAAACAATTAGTAACATGAGCTCTTGGGGTGGTGATCGGGGATGAGTCTGTTGACAACTAATGCCAGCTTGTGACATGCCAGCGTGTGATATGCCAACAAAAAAAAAAATTAGATTAACACGAACTTAGATGTAGCTTGTAGCGTAAACTAACCCACTTTTTGTTATTCTTTTTTTCTCTCTCTCTCTCCTTATTTGCATGTCTGTAACTCTCTTCATTGCATGTCTGTAGTTTGCATGGTATGATAGTGTTTGAGTTAAGAATGTGTTGCATGGTTTGTAATGCGTTCTTATTTTACTTCTTTTCATCTTCCACCCCTTTCCGGCGGAGTGGGCTGCATCCTCTACCTCCCTATGGAGTGGCGGGCCGGTCTTTAACAGCTGGAAGTATTCTCTTCGACTATTTTTCCGACTTGTCGGCAGTGGCCGGCGGATGATGATGGTGTCCTTCTTTCTCTTTTTCTGAATGAATTTTAACCCACGAGTGATAGGTTTTGCTACTTACTTAACCCCATATTCTCTTCTTTTAACCCCTTACTTTCTTCTTTCTCTCGGGCTAACCTTAGAGTGGATCTTAGGGTCTTTGTTAGCCTTAGCTTCTGTAGATCTGTAGATCTAGGCTTTACGTGGGATCGAACCACGGGTCGCTACACAATCTAAAAGCAGAGGGTGGTCACCCATTCAACTACTGATCAAACCCAACGTCGTTTATCCTCACTATCTAACGGTAACTTGGTTTAGCTTCCGCTCGAATTGTTCATTCTGACGAAGGTCAAGTTTGTCGTTTCACCTTAGACCTACAGTTTAACGTGGAATCCGAACCACGTCCTATCAGCAGTTAGCGTCTTAACCACTAGGCTACCCAGGGTACCCATTTATCTACCAACCAATTTTTTTTATTGTTTGGAAGGATGAACAGCTGGGTTTTGTTGCGTGGGGCCGATGGATTCGTAGTCAGCGACCGACGCTACCTACTACACCACAATTTAAAACTTAAATATGTCTATTAAATTAAAACTAAAGAAAATTACATCTTCCCCAAAACTGAAATACACATAATGAAGACATAAATACCTTTCTGATAACTTTCTTTTACTTTCTATTAATGGTGTCACTTCGCATTGTCCTTAGAAATTGTGAAGTTTACATTGTTAAACAAATTTCCCTTTAGATTTAAGTAACTGTTCAGGAACTACATGTTTACTTTATTAGTTCCTGTTTGGGCACTAGTGTTCGTAGTTCAGTGGGTAACACAGTTTCCCTGTAAGGGAAGTGAAGACAGCGAGGCCAGAGATTTGAATTTCGTTGACGCTGGTAATCCAGGAAGCAGCGCAATGGGTCGCATTAGTTGGCCTGAGCGCTGTGTCAATTTCTAGCCTTCTTTATACTGATTATTATTACTGTGTTTAGGTGTGTATCAGCAGTTTACTTTTAGAAATAAAAGTTGTCTTTTGCAATTTTTGTCCTCATATGTATCTTATGGTATTTTTAGTAAATGCTTAGTAAATGCTTATACTTATGAACATTCAGAGTTCATAAATATACTTTACTGAACATGGAAAACTTTGCATATGTAAAAGTTGTAGCATTCCACAAAAATTGTGTGGTAGGAAATACACGGAGAGTGCAACGCGGATGAAAGTATGAAATAGTGTATAATGTGAAAAAGAAACAAAGAAACAAAACCAACAAACAAAACTCCTTTATTCTTGAGAAGGTATTACAAAGTGAAGTTATACACAGACAGTAAATGTAATACAGCAAAAGAGTGAAATGTGTGACTGTAAAGCTTTAAAATGCGTAAAGTTGAAGGTGTAAAATTACGTTTAAGTCTGTCCAGGGATTCGCAAGGTCAGAGGTCAGACAAAAATTGTGTCATTCGTAAATTAAACAGTGAAGATGCAGAAAAGCTTAGGCTCTTGAAATACCTGCGTGTTTACATGCTCTGTATGCACTCATCTGTGGTTATTGAGGCAGTCCAGATATATCCACTTTGGAGGAGATTCATGACATAGCTATACATTACATCACCCTGGGTTAGCTAAGATGTAATCGTGAACCAACATTTTAGTGGTTATCAATTTTTTGTTCTATTTCCTTACAAAATTCTTTAAACATTTTCTTTGTTAGTAAAATAAAAAATCTAATACAATATTACTAATTGTAAATGTCCAGTTAAAGATAATTTTTATTTACATGTATTCTTACGAACGCTATATCCTTATCAATACTTGGATGACATATATATGATGAAAATAACCACGAAGGAAAAAGAAAACACGGAATGGTGCTCAAGCAATTTCGTCTAATGTTTATTGTTTTTTATATTTTATTTCTGTTTAAGGTGATGCAACCCTGCTGGATTGTTGGCACCAAGACTAAAAAGGAAATGAAAAAAGACCTCTACCACTTCAGTTGTAGGGTTTCACTCTACAACACATAGGATAGAAAAGAAAAAGGAACCTGTTAGTAAAAGAGTAATACTATAGCTACTACTAAAGGACTATCAAACGATAAACACCTAGATCAGGTTAGATAAATTGGCTTTCTTTAAGAAAGTCAAGAGTAAGGATGATGGAAATTCATTTCCAAAAACACTTTCATAAGAAAAACAAATTCCTTTGCCATTACAATAGTTAATCAAATCAGTTCTAAGAAGATTACAAGTAGGGCAATGAACGATCGCATGTTCTGGGGTGAGTTGAACATTACAAGTACCACACCTTTTAAATAAAGTTGCATCAAAAAAATGTCCATGGGACAGTTTAGAGCAATTCAACCTAAGCCTGGTCAATATGACATCACTCCTGCGATTCTTTTCTGGCATCCTTTTCCAAAGGACAGGTTCCATCTGAGGAAGGAGTCCATTGCATCGGGATCATTCCTGTTGCCACTCAGAGAGAATGAAATGTGAAATGGGCTTCATAAATTCATCAACAGAGTAAGGGATGATCTGAACTTCGTCAAGACTACAAGCCGTGCGTGCTGCTTCATCAACAGTATCATTCCCTCGGATACCAACATGACCAGGAGTCCATAAAAAGACATCAAGATTATACTGATTGAGTAATTCAATAATCTGAATGACTATATGATGCCCAGAAGAGGACTGTATAGCTTTCAGGGAAGAAAGGGAGTCAGAACGAACAACAAACTTAGTAAGGTCTGAGTTGTGACAAATATATATTAAAGCCTGTAGTATAGCATACAATTCTGCAGTAAATATAGAACAGTGCTATGGAAGGCAAAAACCTTTAATCACCCCATCCCAAAGAAATGCACATCCAGTGCCACTTTCTGATTTAGATCCATCAGTATATACAAGTAAGTATCCTCTTTCTTTGTAAGTTTCTACTCTTTCCAGAAAACTTCTTTGGAGCACATTTGCAAAAGCCAATTTGTTGTTAGTGGGATGAATAAAAAAGTCAAAACTCACTGTTACAGGGTGATAAATTAAATAAGAACTTTGCTGAGATGCTATCAAATCAAAAGTTAAACCCACTTGGTGAACAAAATCCTTGATCCAGCCGCTAAAAGGTATTGGGTATGAGAGTAGTCTATAAAATTGAAAATTATAAAATCTATTAATACAAGTTTTAGTTGGATGTGAATCAAAACTTAACATTTTAGTAGCATACCTAGCACCTAACAGTTTCCTTCTATAATGCAAGGGAATAATGTTTGCTTCAGCTTCTAAATAATCAACTCTTGTGCATTTGAGATCTCCCAAAGCCAGTCTAATACATTCATACTGTATTCTATCTAGCTTCAGTAAATTGGTTTTAGAACAAGTATGGCACAAAAAACACCCACGGTATAATTTACTACGTACCAAGGATTTATACAACATCAACAAAGTTGATCTACTTAAACCCCAAACTGAATTAGAAAAAAAATTTAATATAGAAATAGCTTTCACACAAGCTTCCTCCAGGTATTGAATATGCTTAGATCAAGTCAAACCCTGATCCAAAACTATTCCCAGATATCTATAACTTGAAACATACTGAACAGGATTTCCTGATAAATATAATGTTAAATCATCATTCCTCCATGGTCTCTTTGAGAAAATCATACATTTTGATTTGGAAGATGAAAATTTTAAGCCCCATTCTTCTAACCATTCACTAATATGATTTAGGACACCTTACATCACATATATCAGAAAATTCAAATCATCCCCAACCACCCACAAGGCACACTGGCACAGTCATCAGCATACATGGAATAACTGACACGTCATCGATTCCTTCAAATAAATCATTGATCATCAAGGAAAATAGTGTCGGACTTAGGATACTTCCCCGTAAGAGGCCAATTTCAACATTAAAGCTATTGGAAATGTGATTTCCAACTAAACTCTAATACGGCGGTTAAAAATAAAATTTTGGTAAATCTTAGGAGATGGCCTTTTAACCCAGATTTATACAGTTTTTTAAGTAAACCATGATGCCAGGCAGTATCATAAGCCTTTTCAATATCAAAGAACACAGTCAAGACATTTTCATTTCTCAAAAAGGACTCCCTTATATCATTTTCTAATCGAACAAGGCTACCTATTGTTGCAAATCTATGCCTGAACCCACTCTGAAACTGAGACAAAACATTATTTTCTTCTAAAAATTTCATAAGTCTAAAAGATACCATTTTCTCCATAACTTTACACAAACAGCTTGTTAATGCTATAGGCATAAAAGATGTAGGGTCAGTAGAAGGTCTACTTTGCTTATACAGAGGGATTAAAATACTCTCTCTCCAACAATCTGGGAAGACATCTCGAACCACAAAAAATTATAAAACTTGAGTAAAATTTCTTTATTTTGTGGGATCATATTAGATAGAAAAGGATATACAATAATATCTCTACCAGGAGCTGTTAGTTTAGTATCCTTAAGAATTCTTTCCAGTTCATATATGGTAAATGGAGAGTTGTAATTAGTATCACTTGATTTAAAATGAATAGGGATAAACTCAGATTCCACCATATGATGGACAAAAGGTTCAATATAAAAGGAGAGGCTACTGGTGCTTGCAAAACTGCTGCCTAAAATCTGGGCAGTGTCAACTGGATTAGCATATAAAATACCTTCAGACTTTAAAACCAAAAAACCCCTAGATCCCCTATTGGCACTAAAACGCTGTATTTTATTCCAAACCTCACTCACTGTGGAATGTGACGATATAGATTATAGACTGTACAGAATCCCTCCTTGAGTTCCTCTTAGATAGTCTGACAACCCTACAAGCCAATGCTTTTGCTTTTTGATAAATGACCAATGTTTCTTGTATGAGATTACCAACAAAAAGTCTAAATGCTCTCTTTTTAACTCTAAGAGCTTCAACACAGGTATCATTCCACCAGTATTTACTATATTTAAAGTCCACTTTTGACGAAGAGCGGAAAATATATTTAGATGCACAAGCAATGAGTGAATTTGTTATATTACAACAATTTTCATCAGCACTTCTACAAAAAATCAACTGGAGGAAGAGAGAGATTGGCTTCAAAGGTTAATAAAGAACCACCTATCTTCTATTTTGGCCTCTTAAAAACTAACAACTCCTCAAAAGTGTCAAGAATAATAGGGAAATGATCACTGTCACTCTGGTAATACAGTCCAAGATAGTTGCTGAAATAAACAGGAAGAGGCAACTGTTAAGTCAATGCTTGAAAAGTGTCCCCTAAATTCAGCACAATAAGTTGGGACTGGAGAGTTCAAAACATATAAATCTAGATCAGTAAACAGTTCCGTCAGTAAGTTACCCTTAATACAACTATTATGTGAACCCCAGGAGACATGATGGCTATTGAAATCTCCAATCAGTAGGATTGGTTGTGGCACTTTCAAGAGGACACGCTCAAATTCCTTTTTTGTAAGATTCAGATGTGGAGGTAGATAAATGGAACAGACAGTAGAAGACACTGACCTAAGATGAATTCTGGATGCCACAATCTCAAAATCCGAACACAAGTATATCCCTTCAATCCAATAGTAGTATTCTGACAAAGATAAGTTTCTTGCAAAGCAAGGATAGTAGGTTTGTGATCACTTATCAAGGTCTGAAGGAATGGATATCTTTTATGAAAGCCCCTCTCAAATTCCACTGACATAACTTAACAAACATGATGAATAAAAGTGGTAAAAAGAAATTAACCTCCAAAGAGAATCCTAAAACCATCCCTAGTATCTATTTGACTCTTTGGTATTCCTTGTTTCCCAAGCATGAGGGCCAATTTTGTAACAATTGCCTTAGGTTGAAGATTCAATTCAGAAAGTTTCTTGTATTCATTAATTATATCCCAAATATAAAAGTTTGGGATGTCATTGGATGAACTGAGTAAACTCTTTATAGGAGAAATGGTAGTGTTAGAAGAAGTATTACTTGTTGTAGCCTCGGAAGATGCATTACTCTGCTGGATATAATTCACACTGAGTTCCATCTGACACATATGTAAGAGATTTAGACAAATTCTGGGTACCTACTTCAGCATAAGATGCAGAGGAGATCTGAGGAGATAACTGAGAAAAGTACTTATGTCTAGCTTCAGGAAAAGACAAATTATCATCAAGTTTTATATGAATAATCTCACTCTCTCTGATCCAATGGGGACACTGTCGAGAATTAACAAAATGAGAAGCTTTACATTTAATGCAAGAAACATCTTTTTCAGGTTATACACAGGTCTTTTATCAAGATCTTGTCCACATTTAAGACATCTGTTACTATTTGTGCAGGTTCTTGTCCCATCTCCATATCTCCAACGCTTAAAACAAAGTAAAGGATTAGGGTAATATCGCTTGACATCATACGCTAATATCCACAGAATAGTTTACTAGGAAGAGTAGACCACCAAAAGTACATACTAAAAGAGAAGTAGGAATCTTCTCTCGACCTTTATTTAATCGTTTTATACCAAGGACAGAATTGGTAGAAGACTTTAATTCAGTCAAAATTTCCTCAGTTGATAAATTAAGGAGTTCCGGGGCAAAAATAATGCCCTGAATTTTATTCGCATTATAAGCAATCTTAGCCTGAACTTCATAAAGACCATTTATAATTGATTTGGTATCCAAGAGAGCCTGAGACTGTCTCGAGTTGATGGTATTCACGAGTAATGAGTCAGACCTAAAATAGGTGACAGATTTCACTGGTCCACCACAAATAAGTTCTATAGACTTCTTAACACCAAAAGGACTAAGTTTGTTTGAAGGAACTGACAAATCTTTGCTATTCAAATAAATATAAGACACATGCTCAATAGGAATATTAAGTCCAGGACTATTGGTAGCAGGTCTGGCGGGAGATGTAGGACAATTCAAGGGTTGAGTAAGACTAGATGGTTCCTGAGTATCTAATCTTTGAGCAACTTCGTTGGAACTTTTCTTGCGAAAAGAAGTAATAGCATGGTCAGTTTGCTTAATGATCTTACTCAAATCCATCAAGTCATCACTGCGAACCGACTCAAGGGTCTTAGAATCATCCACCCGTAACCTTTTAGTACTTTTAGAAGTTACTCCTTTACTCATGATTGGATGGAACATTTAGGAAAGTAAATAACCTATACCGTAGGGCTTAGGGTATAGGGCACAATAAGGCCAGGCCTAGCCCAATGAGATCGACTAGGCCACAGTCGTCACCAAAAACAAATCCTAGACAAGGCCTATGCCTTGCCAAGATCTTTTAACAAACAAGTACAGGAAACACTGGAGTGATCTTATACCAGTCAAAAAACAATTCCAAAATGCAGGATCAATCTCAACTGCAGCCCCGAAAAAAATTTTCAACACCACACTCCTGGTTTCAGTAATAAAGAATTTGAACTTTTTGTTAACAAGCAATTCTAGGCACGTCCGATTACCACAAAGGTTCACCGAAAAACCTTTCGTTTAATGACATCCTCAGGAACATTAGACGAAAGCGCTTGAGCACCATTCTGTTTTCTTTTTCTTCCGTAGTTATTTTCATCATAAATATTATTCACGTGTTATTTTCGTGAAATAATTTTCATATATACTGTATACTGTGTGTGCGTGTGTGTGTGTATATATTATATATATATATATATATATATATATATATATATAAAATTTTCGAAGGCATGGGCTCGAATCTAACCGCTGCCACCAGATGTAATGATTGCGTTTTTAATGTAATGATTTGTATTTACTCTTATATATATATATATATATATATATATATATATATATATATATATGCTGTAAACCCACAAGGAAAACGAAAAACGATTCCAAGGCCTTTCGTGTATTCAGAGCTACACCTCGTCAGCTAGCTTGCAGAGCTGGGCATTTGCGGCATATTTTGCGGTACTGCGGTACTTGCGGTACCACCGCACTACCACCCCGGGCCCCCATAACGCAGTACCGCAAAGGATCGCTGAAAGTACCGCAGTACCGCTACCGCATTCAAATTTCCGCGTACCGGTTTGGTACCGGTTTGGTAGTGCAGCAGTACCGCAGTACCGCAATATGCCGCAAGTGCCCAGCTCTGCTAGCTTGTACTGTACTGCAAACTTTAACGGTTTTCCTGTACTGAATTTTGTTTAACTGCACTGACTCGGTTAACATGAAGTAGATTTTATACGACTGCATTCAATTAACCTTTTGAAACTCGGTGATTAAAAGCGGGGCGAATTAGGATGAATCTAACATGATAAAGAAAAAGAGAGATTTAGTTGGCCTGAGCCCATTATACTTAACAGGATTTACACTGAACAAGCACTATGAAACACAATGCAGCTTCCTACCACGAGCCTCAGAGAAAATCTGTTCTAGAATAAGATAATAAGATAGATTGCCAACTGTAAATTCTGAAACTAATTTCTCTCTCGACATACCAACGGCGGGGATTTTAAAACTAATCTCTTTCTCTCTCTCTCGGCAGTTAATATAACAAATTTCATTAAGCTTCCTATTCCGCTTACTACAGTATGTTTACGTGTTAATGGTATGTTTACTCACTAGTTTACTTCAGCGGTCGTATCTACTTATTTTTACAAGAGTGATAGAAAACTTGGGTTAAATTTTAAAACTATTCATGACTCCTTAGTTACAAGTATTTGCTGCAGATATAAGTTTACCTCTTGCATGGAGACCATACAGGACCACCAGCCCCCCTAAAAATAAAATCCTATATAAAAAAGAACCTTATAGCAGATCTAACATTGAAAATTTAAAAGGATCACCTGAAGATCAGGGCCCCCAGCCTTCTTCAGTTAGTTTTATAAGGCTAACTAATGAAGGCTGGGGGCCCTAATCTTCAGGTAATCCATTTAAAATTTGAATTAATATCTTTGAATGTTGCTATTTGAAAATATCTGGTTTTCATCTCAAATAGTGGTTATAATAAGTGTAAGTATGAGTTTATTATCAGACTCCAACTGCGTAAATGTAATTTGGTTAGCTGACGAGCTTGCCATAACCAACACTAGTCATGTGTTAGCTTCCCATGCATGACAATTAGCAGATTGTTCTTAAATTTAACAATATATGATCTGTAGCAGTAGTACCTGTTCAGTAGACTACATTGCTTCTTAAGTAGTAAAGTTCCATACGACATAAAAACTTTAAACTGTTTGGTTTCATATTACATGTCAAAATAAGTTGAAGAAAGATTCCCCTCAGAATTGGATTCCATACTGAGGGACCACGTAAACACTATCCGGAAACTTACTGTCTCTCTTTATTGACCCATTATACAAAAAGGCTATACCGAAAAGGGCACCTGTACATTCAGTGTTGGGAACACTTTATTACTTGGAACATTAAAGTTACGAAAATTCAATTTGGGTACTCCGACTTGAATGCTTCAAGAACTTTTGTGTTTTCCTGTTTATTATTAAATTTTAACAACTACTTTAGAATGTTTAAATCCATTTCGAAACTCTATTAATATTACTTTGAGTTTAATCCTTTCACGACTGCTGGAACTTACAATCCCACTGGAAATAATATAAATTGTACTACAATGTAACGTTTCTACAAATAATTCTACATGTCTACACAAGTGTCGTTTAATTGGCGGAAAAGGATAATACACCCAAAATGTGACAAGTGACAAGTACTAAACTATTCTGTCACTGTCCTCCTTAGCTGATCTTCTTCCGTGTCTCATCTACCCTGTGAGCAGTCCAGCATGCTCTCAAACACACACTTCTCTCCCTTTTCTTCACTACACCGACATGCATCTTACACAGTACATAATCTTTTAAAAGCTAAAAAAAAAAAACAATGGCAACAACTTCAAGAGCCTCGGAGTCCCTTGGGGAGGGGACCATAAATGTTCCCACTTCTGGCTCCACCGTTGCCGATACCGGGAACGCAGACCCAGGCAGCGGGGCTGGATCTGCTACAGCCTCATCCGAGATGTTCTGGGCCTTTGCCTGATTCACTTCTCATAAACTTCTGCAACATTTGTGTCCTTTTCTTAAATTTGCAATCTGTTGAACACCACTTCTCCTCCTCTAAACCTCACTTTCTCTTCCTCACTGAAACTCAGGTGTCTGGGATGACTGACAACAACCCCAATTCTGTACCCTCTTACTTTCTCTATACTCAATTTCACTCGAAAGGTGGATGTTGCGTATATGTACGCAATGACCTAACTTGTTCTCGTATTCCCGAACTCGAATCCTCCGAATTCTATACCCTCTGGCTAAGATTTACACGCGAATCTCAAACTAAATGCATCTGCGCTGTCTACCTTTATTCCAATTCTACTGACTATCCAGAATTCTTTGACTACCTCACTTCCAAAGTGGAATACATTCTATCCTACTCTCTCTTTGCTGAAATCTCCATTTTAGGAGATTTTAATGTTTACCACCACCTTTGGCTTTCCTCCCATTTCACTAACATGCCTGATGAACTAGCTTACAACTTTTCTATCCTATATAACCTAAAGTAGACTGTACAGCACCCTACTCGTATCCCGATCGCCTTGGAGATGGGCCCAACATTCTGGATTTATTTCTCACCTCTCATCCTTCTTCTTACTCTGTGAAACTTTTTTCTCCGTTGGGTTCCTCCGACCACAATCATACATGTTTCCTGTCCTATCGTTCCAATTCAGCCTTTGGATCCTCCCAAGAGGACGCGCCTTTGGCACTTTGGCGCCGTTGATTGGGAGGCCCTTGGGCAGTACTTCTGTGATTTCCCATGGAATGATTACTGCTTCCGTGGCCGGGTCCCTTCCGAGTGTGCTGAGCGCATCACGGAGGTGATTCTGTCGGGCATGGAGGCGTACATTCCATATTCTATTCCTACTACTAATGCAAATAAATCTCGGTTTAATTTTACTTGTTATAATGCTAGCCGCAACAGAGAGGAGTCTTTCAGAAAATACCATCGCCATCCAACTCCTGACACTCACTCAGTTTATATTTCTGTCTGGAATTGTGCAAAATCTGTTCTTCGACTCGCCAAAAATTCCTTCATCCGACAAAAATGTGAAAACCTATCCAATTCTAATTCTTCTCGCTCCTTCTGGCATCTAGCTAAGAACCTCTTCAACAACTTTACTTCCTCTTCTTTTCCGCCTCTTTTCCATTCCGACGGTTCAGTTGCTGTCTCTTCTTCTGACAAAGCTGAATTCTTCGCTCAAACTTTTGCCTCCAACTCAACCATAGACGATTCCGGTGCTGTTCCTTCATCTCATCCCCCCTCTGACTTTATTATGTCTAAAAATAGAATCTCTTCCAAAGATGTTCTTTCTGCCCCATCTGGGCTCAACTCCAGGAAAGCGTACGGTCCTGATGGTGTTCCTCCTGTTGTTCTAGGCACCTTGCCTAAGCAAACTCTTTCGTCTTTGTCTGTTATCTGGTACTTTTCCTTCCTGCTGGAAGGTCGCTTTCATTCAGCCTGTCCCAAAAAAGAATGACGCGCCCAGCCCTCCAACTATTGTCTAATTGCTTTGATTTCTTGCCTTTCCAAAGTTTTTGAATCTATCCTTAATAGGATAGATCTCTCCTTAAACACCTCTCTTCTCACAATCTTCTTTCAGATCGTCAGTATGGGTTCCACAAGGGACGCTCTACTAACGATCTTCTTGTATCTACTAGCGATCTTCTCTGACTCTCGGTCATCCTCCTTTCGGGATTTCGGTGAAACTTTTGCTATTGCGCTAGACATATCAAAAGCGTTTGATAGAGTCTGGCACAAATCTTTAATTTCGAAACTGCCCTCCGTCGGTTTCTATCTTTCTATTTGTGCCTTCCTTTCTAATTTCCTTTCTGACCGATCTATAGCTGCGGTTGTAGATGGCCATTGTTCTTCTCCTAAAGCTGTTAACAGTGGTGTTTCTTGGGGCTCTGTCCTGTCACCCACTCTTTTCCTTTTATTTATCAATGATCTATTTATTCTATTAAGTCACACTTCCTATTCTATCCACTCCTATGCCGATGATTCCACTCTTCACTTCTCCACCCGCTTCCCAAAGCGTCCCTCTCAAAGATCACTCCATGATTCGCGTAAGACGGCGATGGAGCACCTGGCCTCTGATCTTTCTGCTATCTCTGATTGAGGCAAAGAAAATCTTGTAGCTTTCAATGCCTCAAAAACTCAGTTCCTCCATCTGTCTACTCGTCACAGTCTTCCATATAACTATCCCCTTACCTTTAATAAGGGGGTGGTTCAACCCACACAGCCGTACTTGACCGGGTGGAATCAAAGGCTTTTCGTTTCATTATTTCCCCGCCTCTTACTGAGTGTCTTCAACCTCTCTCTCTCTCTTCGCTGCAATGTTGCCTCACTCTCTCTTTACTATCGCTATTATAACGGACACTGCTCTTCTGAACTCTCTGACTGCATGCCTCCTCCATTAATGAGAGCACGCAGTACCAGACTTTCTACACATTTCCATTCCTTTTCTGTCCAACTCTCTAACGCAAGAGTTAATTGGTATTTTCAATTTTTCATCTATTCAACCGGTGAGCTCTGGAAAAATCTTCCTCAATCCATCTTTCCCTCTGTCTATCTGTCTATGACCTCCAATCTTTCAAACTCAGAGTGTCCAGGTATCTGGAAAACCTTAAAATTTGATTTTGGCTCTCTTCTTCTTCAAATGGGGGGGAGGGGCGCTTTTGCGAGCATTTGACCTTGGCTCCTCCCTGCATAAAAAAGCTATTTAGTTCGGAATAACAAGCAATTAATCTTATGCTTTTTTATTTGAAGAAACCTATACCAGGAAGGAAGGAATAATGATAGAAAGAGAAATGAATAATAATGAAAAGATTTCTTTAATTATGATCACCAGTTTTCATTTTTAAAATTGTGTCACAGTTAAAAAGTTAATTGAATAAATTACATGAAATTAATGTCATAGAAAGACGTCTGCTGTAATGGCATTAATGTCACAGTGTCATTAAACATGCTGTCCCAGTTCTTTGCTAAAAGGTCACAAGAGATCTGAAATTCAGGTGGCATTGACTTGAAATGGGATCCATGTATTTGGTATTGAAGTCAAACGAAGTCAAAGGAACGAAGTCAAAGGAATGGAGTTTTCATTTATACAGACATAAAGGGTATAGTTTTTATTATATGAACTTTCTATCCATATATATATATATATATATATATGCACTTCGGGAATTTCTTTGATAAGGGCTATTCAATAAAAGCTATTGCCAATGCATCAGATTTTATTGACAACTGTAATTTTTACCAGACCTTTTAAAAAGCGACCAACATTCGTGTGTCTCATGCTCGAAAGGTCAGTTCAGCGACACACATTTTTCTCCGCGAAATCGATCTCAACGATAAGTTGATGAACTGACTCGTGAGCTGCATTTATAATATTGGTCCTTTCTGAGTGATTTCATGCTAATCAATTAAGTGTAAGTTTATTGTGTAAAAGGATTTAGCCACTTAAATGCTTTTCTAACCCAACATAGCCTAGTGTAACCTAACTGGATTTAACTTAACCTAATGGCATAGGACATCTCTCGATAGGATGTTCCGTGGACGAAATGTCAAATGAATTATATATTTTGTTTTTAATTGTCTTAAGTATTTTTTTTCAGATTTAAAGGAAAAAGATTCGCCTACAAATGTAAAATCTCTGAAACCATTAAAAAATTACTAATTTGTAGCATTTCGTTTTCTTTGGCTATTTTATTCTTTTTGGTGAAGCTCATAAAATTTCAAACACAAAACTCACTCATTACTAATATTTTTTTTTATTTCCAGAAATTTTAGGACCACACTGTACCACATCTACCTATGCGATCCAATGAATCCCAACTTTGGTAATCAATGATACAAACTAGTATTTGCGTGCGTTTCTCTAGAATAATTCCTAACCTCATTAAACCAGCGCTTGGCCTGCAGACAATCAGGTGTAAAACTTTATTAACTGGAAGATTAGTTTCTTAAAAAATAATATATATACAATATATATGTGTGTGTGTGTGTATATATATATATATATGTAGTGCTTTTTCCTGCCAGAACACATGGGTACGGCGTACCGGTACCTTTTAAAGAATTAACAACAAAATTAAACAAAACAAAAAAAAATAATACACAGAAATCACGTCTGCTGGAAAAAAAATATTGTTTTTTATTCTTGGAGCAACCTTCAAAGCGTAACTTGTCAAATATTATTTGACAAAATTAACATTCCCAACGTAATTCTACAAAATCAAACGCGTACCTTTCATATATACCATTTTACCATCGGCGGAAATTCCACCTCTAAACTTTACATCCCTTTTTTCTCCTCTTCCTGTGTCATCGCGCCACAAATAAATAATATACAAATTGTCACCCGGAAAAGGCGCACATTTCAACCTAGATGGAGCTCCTCCCTGTCGCGATATACTTTCATCGTGTCGATTTGAATTCCACTACATCCGCCCTGATGTTTATCAGAATATTTGGCCAACCACTCATCCGCTTTGATCCAACAAAGTACGTCAAATTGTGCCTACTCGAACGTCGACAATCAGCAAGAGACACTAAAAGCAAGGCATAAAAACGTGATGATAGCAACACTGATGAGAATATGACTTATGTGTGGAGTTTATTGTGAGGTAAAATTAGCAATAAATAAATATTAATTAATAAATGACACTATTAAAGAAATTAAACAATTTTTATTACTATTTTAAAGTTTATTTGTTACGTGACAATTTTTTAAAGATCATAAGAGGGATTCTCTCTCTCTTGGATTGGGATGGTCATGGGTGGGATGGAGTAACTACAGGATAAGATCGTTAAAAATATAGGAGAGTTTCGGTACCTTTTATTCAGGGAAAAAAACGTGTGTATATATATATATATATAGAGAGAGAGAGAGAGAGAGAGAGAGAGAGAGAGAGAAAGCTCTTAAAGTAGATCGAACTGAAATAATATCGGGTAGAATCACAGTTTAACGTCGTAAAAAATTTTTGTTGAGAATCACAGTTTAGCGTCGTAAAAAAAAAATTTTGCGATATCCTATCATATTTTGGCGTTCCAAATTATTCAACCAACCAAAAATAAACGGCACTCCAACACTTTCAAATTACTTGTTTATGTTAATTAGGTTATTGAATGTTACCGCCTGACGGCGGTAACAAAGCGACAAACCAGGCATTTACACTGCTTTCCGCTCGCTTCATTCGGTCGTATAATTACGGTTTTGTTGGCTAGCTCAAGAGGTAACAGTGCGAAAAAGGTTAAATACCACTGATTAACTGCGATAATTTAAAAGGCAAATGTAAAATCTGTCATAAGAGGCAGAAACTGGCGCAGCGCTCAGGCCAAATTAATGTGGCCCATTGTACTAACGTTTGGATTATTATTATTAACAGTACCATCCTGAGTCGAAGCCGAAGCACATAGCTCAGTGGGTAACACCGTTTCTTTACGAGCGAAGACACTGAGGTAGGGAAATTGGATCCCGATGGTATTGGTGATAATAACGCGAGAGTTAGCACAATGGGCCTCATTCGTTAGTCTGAGCGCTGTGTCAGTTTCTGGTCCTCATGAATGATTATTATTGTCGGGAGTCGAACCCCCGGACCTCAGTGTCTTCACTTCGCTTATAGAAAAACGGTGTTACCCACTGAGACACTGACACCGTCCAATTTAATGTGTTAGTCTGAAATTAGTTGGTTGACTGCATTACACAATCAAAATGGAAAAATTACTTTTGTCCTTTCATTTCGTTTCTCAATAAAAATGTAAAATAAATAATTACAAGTAATTCATTTACTGCTAATTACTTACTCATATTTTTGTAATTAATTACTAATTCCAGTTATTTTTGTAAATTCTATTATAATTATAATTTTTAAGGTTTACTGTAATTTAAAACTAAATTACATTTTTTATTACATTCTTGTAACGTGACATTATAACTGTGTAGAGTACAATACTTCATCATAACTTTACATTAAAATTGTAAACACCTTTTCATTTACAATTTGATCACAAAGTGAAACGAAGCAGGCTCCATAACTCAATTCATTCATTCAGATCCAATTCGTAACAGTGAAGAGACGGTGTTTTGCTAATACAGATTGATGGATGAAATGCACGGAGGGTTGACAAAAGTAAATAGACACCTCCGGTTTTCTCCATAGTTTTTTTATTTGATAAAAAGTCAATAAATAATAATAGATTTATTGAATCAATATGTTTATAATCGTGTTGCTTTTCCATTTGTATTATGTAAAGCTGACACACGTTGTTGCATTCCATTGAGAAGCTTTGCCATTTGTTCTTGAGAACAATCATCGTGGTGTCTATTTATTTGTGTCAACCCTCCATATAATACAAGTATTGACTTTTTATTTAAAGAATTGACTGATTCCGACTTTAGTTTCAGTTTTAAATAAATAATGAGATAGTAATTTAATTAATTTAGGAAATTGACTGAAATTGTATTATTTCAGAAGCAAATTGCTGTCGTGATTTAGTTATACTTTCAAGGACTAATTGTAATTGTAATTTAACTTGTTTTCTAAAGTAATTTTTATAACAATGGTTTTCAATCATTCATACTTTTCTATAGATACCTAATCACGCGCGCATTCATACTTTTTTACTCGCGTTTTCCCTCAATCTCTTCCACAACATATATACCAAAATACTTTTGTCTTTTACTCTATATACTGTCTCTGAATGACCACCATTATCTCTTTCTCGCCCCCCCCCCCACCGATTCTCGTCCTTCATTTGTTTTTCCTTTTCTCCTTTATTTATCCAAACTCTGCGCAAAATTGAATGACCTCCTTCAGGAAGAGCTTCAAGTGTTCTTCGTCCTCACTTGCCTTAATGGTGGAACTACATTTGTGCGAGTAACTTCCGGTTCCATGTATTTTATTTTTATTTCATAATATAAAGTATTATTATTATTATTATTATTATTATTATATTGCCAAGGCTTTTGATAAGTGTGATAATGTTATAACAGCGCATAAACTGAAATATATGAGCATAAAGGGGAAAGTTGATAAATTATATATAACTTTGTTAGAGAATGCAAGCAATTGTTATGCACCAGAAAACTTGTTTGTTACGCACCAGAAATCCTGTTTGTTCTACCTACTTTCAAAGTTATTAGCAAAAGTGGACCCCAATTACTGGGGAGTCAATAGTTTTAGGTCAAAAGAACGCGGCTATGAAAATCTTAAGCTTTACAAATCTTGATACGATAGGTTCGGACGTGAAGCTTAAGATTTTCATTGCTGCGTTCTTTTCTATAGTTTTATTGACCGAATAATTGAACTGTCAGTAATTGTCGGATCAATTATTCGGTCAATAAAACTAAAGAAAAGAACGCAGCAATGAGAAAAAAAGTTGAAACAAAGCAAGGCGCATTTATTTCTATGGTCAGAATCGCTTAATAATAAATACATGATGTCTACAGACGGACAGACAGGGCTACCTTTTTTATAGTATAGATAATGTAAATAAACTTAAATGTGCTCTGCAAATAATAGGGCATTTGAAGAGTAGTGATAGTAGTAGTAGTTAATAGATAAAATTTTACTTTTCATGTACCTTCAACCTACTAAAAATACTCCTTAAATACCAAAGGTGGGCAGTTGCGACGCAACTTGCGGCGCAACATTTTTGGTTGCGCTTGCGCTTGCGGCGCAACTTTTTGAAAAGGGTTGCGCTTGCGCGTGCGGCGCAACTATTTCAGCAGAGTTGCGGTTGCGGCTGCGGCGCTACAAAAATCGTTGCGCGTGCCCACCACTGTTAAATACTCTACATTAAGGGTACATTTAGAATCAGTTATACTCTAAAAAAACAAAAACAAATAATGTTAAGCTCTCGCAAACAAATGCACATAAAAAATAAAAATGATCAGAAGGCAAAAATATGAAATTGAACACTAAAAATGTTCAATTTTTAAAGTATGACCCCGCTACCCAACTAACTTCAAATTATAAGCTATTCTACTCATAACGGACAGGAAATTCAAAGAAACTCAGAACAAAGGATTTGGGAATGATCATAAAAAACGATGCTAAATTTTTTGAGGCTTATAATAAAATAGTAATAAATAAATTCAAAAAGAATAACGTCTCAGTATATACAAAAAAAAAGATAAAAAAGAATCAGTTGATGGAATTCAGGGAAATTTTACATTAAAAATATGTTGGGGTAAAATGTTCAATCATTGGGGAAGTTTACATGAACTAAGCTTGTACTCGTTGAAGAGGAAAAAAGAGAGAGATACACCATCATCTACATTCGAAAAATAATTGAAAAAAATGGGGCGTAATCTGATGAGAAAACCTATAGTATATAGTCCCGCAAACGTCAGTGGAAAACAGGACGTACAGAACATGCGACATTCCCAGTTAAATGTCAAACAAGGAATAGTTCTAACTTTGCGTGAGAACAGCTTTACAGTTAGAGAACCAACCACAATCATTCAATCAATTCCATAATAAATAAAGAATAGGCAAAAAGTGTATCACTTTACACGACAGAACAAAAAACGTAAAATAGGCTTTTTTCTCGAGATGGCATATATATATATATATATATATATATATATACACACACACGAGGGTGATATATAGGGTGATTTTTTATTCATCTATTATTACAATTATTATATAAAAAATGTAAAACAAAATGTTTCAATACCATAAATCATTTATTAAAATTATTATAAAACATGGAAATTTACGATTCAGGCCCAAACATGTCATTGGCGGCGGGCAGCAGCGGCTGCAGCAACCACCGCTGGCAGGGTATGTTGAGTTAACCGTGAAATTCGGTTATCCGTGATCGTGCACCACCCCCAATCACGGATAAATATATATATATATATATATATATAAAATAAAACATGAATTACTGTAGTTAATTGAAATATGCATAACCCCTCACTCTGGGCTCCTTAATTCCTCAAAGATAAGCCCTTACTTTGGACTCCTTAATTCCTCAAAGATAAGCCTCACTCTGGACTCCTTAATTAATTCCTCATAAATGAAGGAGTTGAATCACACCTGAAAACGATCCGAAAAACTGTTATTACTCCCACTTTCTGCGTGTATAATATATACTCCTACACTCTTAGTATATATTACTATACATTCTGCCTTCCGAACTAGATTGTAATTAGACATGTTAACAATAATATATCGGGTAATTTTTAAGCATCTGACACTTTAAAACAGTGGTTCCCAACCTAAATGTGAATTACCCCACTTTGGTAACGACAACTATTTTGTGGGGTAATGACACGCAATTCAAAAGTTATAAAAAATAATATCTAATGATTCGGGTAATGGAGCTGGATTAGAATTGGGTTTTGGGTAACCATACAAAAAAGGGTTGGGAACCACTGTTTTAAAAGGTTTATATATTTTCTAGTAACTGAAATAAAAGTATGAAATTTTTACGTTACCCTTTTTACACATGGGAAATTAGTCCCATATATTGCAAATCATGCTCTATGTGATGTCCCCTCAGTTCAAAATATTTACACGATACTTTCGAAGGACGAGAACTGTCCAACAGATTTCCTGCGGTTTATGATAAAGGAATATCATGGCCACCAACATCACCAGGTCTAAACTTGTGTGACTTTTCTGTGGGTTATTCAAAAGATAAGAGTGTTTAAACAAACCACACACAACAGAAGATTTGAAAGCGTCAACCGAACAAGAAATTTCTCAGATTTCAATAGATACTCTGCCCAGAGTACTGCAAAATTTTGTTGTTCGTGTGCAAAGAGTTAATGAGCTGAGAGAACATCACATCCCCTGATTTGCACTAGGGGACTAATTCTTCATGTGTAGAGAAGGACCAATAAAAATTTCATGCTTTTATTTCAGTTAATAAAAAATTACAGCCCTTTTAAAGTGTCATGTTTAAAAAAAATCACAATACACCACACACACACACACACACACACACACACACACACACACAGTATATATCAGAAAGGGAGGTTGTGTTTATTTATAAACAATAGAGAATTGGAACAACATTAGTATAATATAAACAGCTCATTATAGATGAAATAAACAAACTTGTTTCCTGGAATGATACCTTACTATTGCGTAAATAAACAATAATGAATAATATCAGAGACTAACTGCTCTCCAAGCATCGAGGGACTTTGACATTTCCAAAACCAACATCCGGAACGGGAAAACGAGGCCATTAATATCAAGACGATTCTGACCTAATTTTGTGGATTTATAAACATTGATTTAGCCTCTCCTAGTTTTTGATGAAGAATGTGATAAAGGTCCGGTCGGAAGACGCGTTCGAAGTTTGGGGATTGAGGGGTTAGGGTCATTATATGAAAGGACGGATAGAATAATAGTTCCAAGGAAAATTAGTTCAGAGGAAGAATTTTGCATGGGATTCGAAGTTTGCAGCCAAAAAGTATATATATATATGTGTGTGTGTGTGTGTGTATATATATATATATATATATATATATATATAGAGAGAGAGAGAGAGAGAGAGAGAGAGAGAGCCCAAACACTCGTAGCGAACATTTAATTCCAGAATAAAAGCTGGTTAAGTATTTCGGAAACTGCAGTTTCCATCATCAGTTGCTAAAATACAAAAATCTAGTTATGCATTAATACAGTTAATAAACTTAAAATCCTATAAAAGGATTCATAAATAAGCAAAATTTTAAATTTAAACGGAGAATAATAAAAACGAAATTTTTAAAATAAAATATTAAGCTCTGATCATGCAAATATCTGAGGTTGTTTAACCTTCGTATCGGCAAAGGTCATCTGATAGAAGCGATATACGTACATCATCTAACATTAAAGGACTGTCACCCATTGAACTATAGAACCAACGTCGCTTAATCTTTCTGATCTAACGGGAAGTGGTGTTAGTGGTGTTGGGTGGGTGAGGGAGAGGGGGGGGGGGGTCCGCAACGTATTTAAACATAAGAATAAGAACTGTTTTTTTTTCAAAACTAGCCCCTATTTACTATAACTGACCAAAATCAAACGAAAACTTAGGCTCGGTTAATCATTAATGGTCGAAAGTGTTAGTTGGTTGGAACTTGTGGAATAGGGCTGTGGTTTGTTGGAATTTATGCTGTTAGAAGTTTAATTGAGAAGGCATTTTAATTGGGTGAGATTTTAGATACTGAGTGTGTATAAGAATGCTAATATTTTTAATTCCATACTTGAAGAATTATTTGCTAAGATACTGAAATTTTCTAAATGTATTGGGTGCTATTGTTTTTCTGAATTATTTTGTAAATTACACTGCCCAACAAAACATTTTTTTTGCTGGTGATTTAATTCTAAGACCTGTTTCTGGATAATATTGATGTGCTGATTTCAAAAATCACCTTAGATTTTGTCCATCACATCAGGTTTTCGTGCAATGTGCAATGCAATATGCCTATTTTGGGTGATCTATGAAGGGCACTTATCAAAATTGATGATTTTTGAGACCTGTTAACAGCTGTTTTGCTGCTAAAATTTTATCTGTGGAATACGCAAATCTGTGCATTAAATCTAAAGGTCATGTACAACATATTAAAATCTTGGGTATCTGTGATTTCCCCAGGTGTGAGCGTGACGTCATGATCATGGATTCATTTTTTGCTTATTTAAACACTTTTAATCACTTTATATGTCAATATTACCATTGTATATTAAAGTTCACTCCCTGCACAATTGTTTACTTTTCCATGCTGATTCTGAGTATGTAAAAACTTATTTTTTGAAAAGAAAAAAAATTGGGCATAACCCTGCCAAAATGCGATATCTCCGTATTTGATTGCTCGAAAACCTGACGTGATAGGCAAAAACTAAGGTGATTTTTTAAATCAGCACACCAAAGTTACCTAAAAACAGGTGTTAGAATTAAATCAGCAAAATTGGTGTTGGGCAGTGTTATAGTTTAGAAACTGCCGTGCTTGTATAAAATTCCTCTGTATTTGTCCACCTTTTGTTTATATTGTCCTACACAGTTTGCCCGGCAACCCACGCGCGCGTTCAAAGTAAACGAAATGGCAACTTGATGTATTTAAGCCAAGTTTCTTCTCGTTTGAAAATGTTCTGTAATGCAAAGGAATTAATGGTCACGTATCTAAAATTACAATGAAGATACGTAATGCTAAGAATGTTTTACAAAAATATAATATATATTTAGAATTTGAGGTATTCTAAATAGGGTATGTACAGAGTGGCCACAAAGTCCCTTTGCATGAAAAACAAGAGCAGCATACTCGTACAGATATGCTGTAATGTCACTTCAAAGGGACTTTGTGACCACTCTGTGGTTTTAAATAACCAATAAATTTGGAGACTGTTGGAGATGGAAGTTTGGGTTGATATATACTGTAATAAATATTTTGGAGAAAATTTCTCCCTATTACAGTATGTTAAGAAAAGTAGGAAGATAATTTACAACAGAAAAGTTACGTAATTAATTTTTTAGTGAAATAATGACTAATTAGAATAAATGAGGTAATCACGGGAAACTTCAGACCAAATACTTGACAGTCTAAGCTAAGTATATATAGATAAACTATATTTTGTATCTAATAGGGTATTATATTTTAAAAGTCGTCATTGTCGGTCTTCGAAACCATTATATCTAATAAAAGGGGAGTGTTTGATCAATTTCATATGTGTATTTAATGTTTGATGGCGTTGATGCAGGTCCTCTAAGAATTTCGAAACATGTTTTTTGTCTTTGAATAATACAAAATAATTATCAGTACATTAAACAGTGGAAAGAAATTCGTAGAAACATTCTTTACCTTAAAAAGTTAAGCGTCACTTTTTACATTTTTGTACCCACCGATAGACGATATAACTCGTCGATAACGGTAAAAATGACCAAAAGGTTGATTGGTTAAAATCGAAGATCTTAGAACAGGATTCAGAAAGTTTATTAAATACAATATTACGAGTCGGATTAATAGGAATATTCGTAAACAAATATTCGACAACGAAGTTAGGCATCATCCCACTCAATGTCATTCCCATTTTACTCCGCGTCCAAAAATGAGAAAGTCGAGAATGAAAATTTCAAAGGAAGCATTTTCAAATCGGTCTATTCCAAGTTCGTAACAGGTTTACTCCCACTCAAAGTCATTCCCATTTCATTCCGCTCCCAAGAGTGAGAAGGCCGAGAGAAAGAATTTGAATGAGGCATTTTTAAATGGGTCTATTCCTAATTCATGCCATTCTCATTCTCATCCACGACTTTCCCACTTTGGTCCAGGTTAGGTTAATTTAGGTTAGGTTACGATTGGTTAGGTTTGGTTAGGTTAGGTTTGGTTAGGTTAGGTTATGTTTGGTTAAGTTATAAGTTGTTTGGAAATAGTAGCCATTCCTATTTGACGCCTTTTCCGCAAGTGGGAATGTCGTGACATTGTTTTTCAAATCAAGAAACACTTCTCAAATGTGGATGTTTCACTTTCGTGCATGTTCACTTGTGGACCAGGAATGGAACTGACCTATATATATATATATATATATTGAGGAATAAGAGGACGGAGAGACGGCACATATAGAAATTTTATTGGCAGACATTTCGGAAAAAAATAATGTCCATCATCAGTGCTAAAAAATATTTAAAAAATATGGACAGAGGTAAGAACAATAATAGATATGATGAACAAAAATATACTGAAATAATAAAAATACATTATTATAATATATGATATGATTAACCGTAAAATAATAAAACAGAGGATGTGTAAAAGGTATAAAAAGGATTTGGTGACAGTTATAATATATACAAGTAGTTAAAACAGGGTTGACAAGTATAGGGTTACAATGAATGTATAAGTTAGCTTACCAGGTTCTATAGCAGTGGTTCGCAACGTGGCGTTTGCAGAAGACAAGGGCTATATTTTAATTCACCCAAAATTAGAATATACAAATTGTTTTCGCTAAGGGGTCCTCAACATAATCTATATCCTTCTATGGGTCCACGAGTGAGAAAAGGTTGTGACCACTGTTCTACTGTATATTATATTATGTATATTATTGTGATTAACAAATTGGTAATTGGATAAATGTGGCAGAGGGTGAGACAAAGATAGAGCTCTTCGGTAGGGTGGCCCACTTTTCAATTTTTTTTTAAAAGTATAGGTGATCGTGGTTTTTCCCATTATTTGGCACTATACTAGCACATTGGTACCATTTTTACAAAATTGATCAATATTTAGGGGTCTCGCATCGACCTTGAAATTACTAGTTTTTTTTAAAATGCGTACTTTTTAACATTTTACTGAATCAAGATAAATCATTAAGTAGGGATGTTTTCTGAATCCTCTTAATGAGAGAAGTCGTTTGGTGTGCCTGCCAATGTCATACGACTAACGGTTTAAAGGTTGTGCCTGTATACAGGTAATACCAATGTGCTAGTATAGTGCCAAATAATGGGAAAAACCACGATCACCTATACTTTTTAAAAAAATGAGTCACCATACCCGGGCGGAATGTATGATGTATATAGGTAATTAGAAAATGCACTATGCCTGTGCCACGTACCTAACCTATTTCTTTTTTGCAGATCAAACATTTTGAAATTCTGTCTGAGTTCCTCATCCTTTGTCATGGACAAATCGATGGCAACCATAGCTGGAAGAACTCTTGAAGCTACAAATAGAGAGTCATCAAAAGGAAAGGCGAAAATAACATCGCTACCTTCTTTAAGATCGGCCTCGGAAATTTTTTTAGTTGGCCAACCGTCGTCCTCCATCAATGGTAGCAAATTGCCAACAACACGGCAGGTTTTGCAATACTTCTTCAGTGTTATCCAGTACACTGCTAACAGGAAAGACGCATTCAAAGAAACCGTAAACAACGTCTTAAAGTTTTGGAACATGGCCCGCATTAAAACAATCACAAAGCTCAACTGCGAACGGAAGCTAGAGGCATTGTGGAAAGAGTGGCACTTACTCCAAAAGAGCAGAAAACGAGAAACTGACGCCGGAGGAAAACGGCAGAAGTTTTCGGACAGTGTGGACAAGCTGTGGGATATCGGAGCATCTGACGCTGTCGAAGATATAAAGAAGAATCGACTGCTGTCCGACAAGGACAAGAAAGAAGACATTGACTTCTACCTCGATCAACGTGGTCCTCGGGTGGCAACGATGAGCGGGAACGATAAAGTTTTCGCTGTAAAAAGAAAGCTATAGGAAGGAAGAAAACGTCCTCGCCAGGAGCCGCAAACCTCAAAGTGTGCATACGAAACCGGAGATGAGGCCATGGAGAATGATGATACTGGCATGTCAGGAGAGTCGGAGACAGAACTAGCGTTCCCCCTGCCGAAAGAGCCAAGTGTGTCTGTCAATCTTCCTCGCCGCATCCTTAATGCACCTGCTGTCGTGGAAGTGGCTGATCGTTTCCGCATGTCCAATAATCAGGTGCGTATTGTGTATAGTATTCATCGATAGCGTCAGTTTTAAAGTGTCCCGTAACCCACATGTATTCTTGACAGTTTCCTTTCCACTTTCCATTCTCTACATAGATAGTAAGCATTGTGGCTGTGAAGCAACAGATGGCAGAGAAGCTGTCCCACCTCCCTGTACCCAAAGACTTCACATACGAGAACGTCTCAGTCGACGAGATGACGCTACCCGACCTGATCGACGAGTCCTCCTGGTTCTTATTTGCAGGTCTGAAGATGTATGGGTCTTCGTGGCTCACCCTGCCAACTGATAAGTGGGACGAGAACGAGGACTTTTGTCGTCTGAAGGATGTGATCTCTAATCTCCAGGTCACCAATTACGTCGCTGAAAGAGGAGTCCAACTGATACAAGACTATGCGAACACGGTCACAAAGGACGAGGCACAGCTGCAGGATCTTCTGCAAGTGGTGGAAAAGAACCGGAAAGAGCTCGGCGACTTCAAGAAGTCATCACTCGCCACGATGACATAGCACAGAGGGAGCCAGTGACGTGTGATAGTGGTCAATACAATGCAAAAGTGATTGTTTAAGTTATTGTTTCTTTCTTCCTTATTTGTCTGCTATTTGCTGATTTTTTTGAAAAGTATAGGTGATCGTGGTTTTTCCCATTATTTGGCACTATACTAGCACATTGGTATTACCTGTATACAGGCACAACTTTTAAACCGTTAGTCGTATGACATTGGAAGGCACACCAAACGACTTCTCTCATCAAGAGGATTCAGAAAACATCCCTACTTAATGATTTATCTTGATTCAGTAAAAAGTTAAAAAGTATGCATTTAAAAAAAAAACCTCGTAATTTCAAGGTCGATGCGAGACCCTTAAATATTGATCAATTTTTGTAAAACTGGTACCAATGTGCTAGTATAGTGCCAAATAATGGGAAAAACTACGATAACCTATACTTTTTAAAAAAAATTGAAAAGTGGGCCACCCTACAGTCTTCGGCCATAAGGACAAACGTTACGTACAAACCGAATACAATTTTCGAAGATAAGAATGTAGTGCCTATGGGGAACATATTATTATTTGGTGCCTTTTAAGTATTGGGAGAACCTTTTCAAATAATCAAAAATTACACTGGAGCGGTAAAATCAAAGAATATTGCAAGAGTGATTATTGTAAGTCATGTAAGATTGAATAAATGTAAAATTTAGTGACGGAATTTTTACTTGAAGGTCGTTCTACCCTGTTGATAGCGTGGATATTTTTTATTAGCCTTTAAGTGTAATTATAGCTGCCATATACAGCCACACAATTTAAAACGCAATTTTTAACATCAGCAAAAGAGTAAACAATAATTCTGATTTTTTTTGTTTTTTATATATCAGATCAATCAGCCATAAGTTTTTTCAAGTTTTCCAATACATTACAGTGCCCAATCTCATAATCGTTTTACTTGACTAAAGCACAATGAAAGAAAATAAAATTAAAGATATTCTTTTATTGATTCTTAATCCCTTATGAATAATACATAAAATTACAGAGAAAATAAAATGTTATTTTACCTACATAATATATTAAACAGAAGTTAATCTTTACCATTTTTTAGCAGAAAACATTAAGTTAAAATATAAAACTCAGCGAAGAATTTGGATATTTATTTATTTAATTTTTTTAAGGTGAGCCCGGGGAATCGCGTGCCGGAAAAAAGTAGTTGGCGTGCCATGTTTGGCACGCGTGCCAAGTGTTCCCCACCCCTGGCCTATGGTAAAGCACGGTGGAAGAAGCCTTATGGTTTGGGGCTGGTTTGCTGTCTCAGGGACTGGCAGACTCGCCGTCATCGACGGAAAGATGGATTCGATACAGTATCAGTGGATCTTGGAAAAAAATTTCGTTCCATCCGTTCGTGATCTGCATCTTGACTGCGTCTGGGTACTACAACACGATAATGACCTAAAGCATACGAGTAATTTAACCAAGACTTGGTTAATGAAAAAGAAATATCGTTCAATTGGATAGCTCAGTCAGAATTCCAATATAAATCCGATTGAGATGCTTTGGAGAGGTCTGAAACGAGCCGTACATGCTAGAAAACCACCAAAGATTACGCAGTTGAAAGAATTGCGTACCAAACATTGTAATATATGTGTTTTATAAATAATAAAGGCCTATTATTCATTAATTAAATCTTTTGAGGCAACATTTTAGTTGGGAAGTAAGTGGAATGCGACTGATAGCTCACGTTAGAATTCACAAAGGACAATTTGTTATCTGGTGACAGACAATTATCAGATAGGGGATTTTTATAGCGTTAAAAACATCCGTGCACGTGATTCTGTCCTCGAAAGAGGGCCTTTAGGATAAAGAATTTTATATCCTTGCACCTTCTTACGAATAACATTCTATTTTGTGGTCTAGGTTGGAGAACGACAGGCTTTGATGGATTTCTAGTTTAAGATGAGCGAATTTCTTAAAGTGGATAAATAAATATTTTGTAACCATTAAGTTAATAATTTTGTTTTTACATTGTAAATGAAAATAAACTGTAAACTTAATTACATCTTTGATATTTAATAGGTTTAATTATTTAAAGAATGCATTGGGGTGTATCATGGAACTCTGCATCAGATAATGGAATCTGAGTGCTTTTTTCAAGCCAATTTTCAGTTTTCAAACTTTTTTCCTCAATATTTTTATTCTCAATTCAACACAAAATATGGAGGCGAGAGATAGATAAATAAATAGATAAGGAGAGAGAGAGAGTGTTACAAGGACAAGAGGAAGCCTCAAAGACCTTCCGGTCCACTCTGGGAGATTCCTGTTATTAAACAAGTTTATTTTTCTTTCAACTATTTTTGCAATAGTAGAAAACTGGATAGAAAAGTATAAGGTTTCCTCCGCTCCCTCCTTGCCAAGAGAGAGAGAGAGAGAGAGAGAGAAACTTGAAAAGTGCTTTTTCGTCCATTACCTACAAACAAATTTCGTTTTAAATTTTAAGGTTTCAGAACTTGGTTCTCATTTTGATTTCAAACGCTTTATTCAACTTATAAATAAATATATATATATATATATATATATATATATACACTTGCCACGTTGGCAGTATAATAAATGTTAATTTATTTAGATTGTATATATGTATAAATGATTGTTTGAAGCTCGAAGTCCCCAGCTCTGCAAAGATCAAATAAATATTGTTACTAATTAGGAAAATTAGTAGAGTGGCTTTTCTTCCTTTATTAAACCAAAACAATGAATGATTTTATAATGCTTGAATAATTATTTAGTAAAAAGAGGGCATGAATTGCTGCAGAGGATGACGTTGATTACAATACTGCGAAAATGGAGGTCAGTTAATTGCATGATTCAATGCGAGTGTTTACGATTAAAACAGGAGGAATGGCAAAATATGCCTTACGAAAGGCGATAATAATGGTCTTCACATAATAGATAGATAGATAGATAGATAGATAGAATAACCTTTATTAATAATAATAAAATAAATACATTCGTTTCAATTTACAATGACATGAATAGTTGTGAAGCTCGACTATTTATTTTATTTAATTTGGCCCTTAAGCTTTAGGCTTTACTGAGCTCTTATTAAAAATAAGCAGCTAGTTGTTATTAATTAATAATAATAAATAAATAAGTAAATAAGTATTATTAATAGTTAAAACATGTATTACAATATTAAACAATATTAATGGACAATATTAAATAATATTGGTGGACACTAATCCTAGATTTTTGTTAGTATGCTATTATTAATCGGGATTTCAACTTGGTTTTTAAACAAATTTACAGTCACAATATTTTTTATATCGGCATGCAAGTCATTCCATAGTTTCAATCCAATGAAAATGGGTAGTTTTTGAGATGAAGACAATCTAAATTGAGGTATAACAAGCTTTGATCTATTTCTGGTCAGATACGAGTGGATTTCTTGATGAGTTACAAAATATCTATTTACCCATTGCAAATTAATGATTTTGTTCTTATACTTGTAAATAAAAACAAAATGTGCCAGTTTGGTTATATCGTTGAGCTTTAGTAGGTTTTGCTCTTTAAATAATGCACTAGAGTGATCAAGGAAATCAGCATCAGATAATAACCTTATTGCTCGTTTTTGGATGACAAAGATACCATTTAATGCGGAGTTTCCCCAAACAAGGGTGCAGTATGTTATATAAGGAAGAACAAGAGTACGATAAAGAGTCAATAAAACTTGTTTAGGGACTACATTTCTAAGTTTAAACATTATAGCAACGCTCCTTGAAATCTTTTTCACGATATAATTTACATGATCACTCCATTGCAAATTCTTATCTAGCATTACACCAAGAAATTTCTTAGCTGTATTAACATCTTTGCAAGAAAAAGAGACATTTGTATCCAGAGCTGGGCAACCGCACACCAAATGGGAGGTTCGCACCCGCACTTCCGCACCCGCACTTTGCCTCTTCCGTACCGCACTTCCGCACACTCTAAGTTTTCGCACTTCCGCACAACCGCACCCGCACCCGCACCCTATTTACATATATAAAGTTTTATCGCAAGGAAATATATAAGTTTCCATTATATTTTTATAAACTTTTATTTAATATTTAATTGTGAAAATAAAGTTTTAATACAATAAAGTCATTTTTTTGTTATGAGAAGTCAGAAAATTACTAGAATACAATATCATTTAATTTAATTTTGACTGGTGTGCGGACCAATCCGCACACCTTCCGCACCCGCACCTCCACACCTTTTTACCGAGGTGACCACACACGCACCTCCGCACACCATTTCTCACTTCCGCGCAGTGCGAATGTGCGGAGGTGCGGAAGGTGTGCGGAACTTGCCCAGCACTGGTTGTATCATCTGCAAACATTATGAAGTTCAGTATATCAGATGAACGTGGAAGGTCATTTATAAATAATAAAAATAACAGTGGACCCAGAACTGAGCCCTGTGGCATACCATGTTTGACAAGCGCTTTAGTTGAGCAAACCTTATTTACTGATACAAAATGATATCTATTGGACAAATAACTTTTAAACCAATCACTGATTGCTCCTCTAAAGCCGTAACAATATAATTTATTAAGTAGAATATTATGGTCTATTACATCAAACGCCTTACTCAAATCCATAAATATTGATATCATTATTTCTTTGTTCTCCTTAGCTATATTTACATTTTCCATAAGATTTAAAATAGCCATTTCCGTTGTTTTATTATTACGGAAGCCATATTGATTTGGAGATAATAAATTGTAGGATTCTAAATCTCGCTGCATTCTACTTTTTACAATTTTTTCAAAAACTTTGCTGAACACAGATAATGAACACATCGGCCTGTAATTTGTTGCTAGTGTAGGATCACCCCCTTTAAAAAGGGGTGTTATACAACCAGTTTTTAGCATTGATGGGAATATTCCTTTAGAAATACTTTGATTGATAATTTTAGCCAAAGTTACAGATATCTTATTTTTAACAAGTTTCAATATAGGTACAGGAATGTTATAAATGTTATTTTTTGTATTTTTTAATTTATCAATAATATTCCGGACCTCAGTAGAGGTAGCAGGAACAAAAGAAAATTAATTTAGTGGGCTGGGTGGCAAATATTCTAGAGGTGAGTGATCATTATTTACTAATTGTGAACGAAGCTTATCCGCTATTGAAGTAAAATGTGCATTTAAAGAGTCTGCAATAGCAGTATCATGAGTAATTTCTTTATTATCAACATTTAATTCCTCTATTGAATTTTTCTTAATTTGTTTTCCGAGAAGATTGTTTATGACTGTTCGATTGAGACTGAAGAGGTTTAGATATATATATATATATATATATATATATATATATATATATATATATATATATATACACACTCATAAATGTTCTTGACATAACAGTCATAATAGAAAAAAGACTTTACTGTTGTTTACAAGACACCACTCATCCCACACATCCATTCAGGGAATGAGCAG
This sequence comes from Bathynomus jamesi, assembly GCA_023014485.1. Classification (NCBI taxonomy): domain Eukaryota; kingdom Metazoa; phylum Arthropoda; class Malacostraca; order Isopoda; family Cirolanidae; genus Bathynomus; species Bathynomus jamesi. Next base: position 103,965 of record JAJOZX010008750.1, read on the forward strand.
TTCGCATCATTGCTATGCACACTATATACTGTAGAAGGTCAACCTACAACGAAGTTTCTGTACGTAGTTCATCAATATTGGAAGCAACAATGCTTTGCGGTATCACAGTCCAATGAACGATCAATTCACAATCATTTCCTTGCTCGTGTCGTTAGTTTACATTGCAAACACTCCTGATAGCTTTGTAGGTTCGAGTGCAAGATTCATTAGGAACAAGATGCACAAGGATATATACATATATATATATATATATATATATACAGTATGTGTGTGTGTGTGTGGAGAGAGAGAGAGAGAGAGAGGGAGAGAGAGAGAGAGAGAGAGAGAGTCTGATGTTTTAAAATGTTTCATGGAATATTAAGTAACTTGATCTAATTCTGTGAATATCTGAGAAAATATTAACCATAACCAACATTATGAAAAAAATAATTTTGTAAACAGAAAACAAAAAAAAAACGGTGTTTTGTTTACTCGAGCAAAACCATTGTTGTTTAATATTTACCACTGTACAAATCTTGAAATAAAAAATGAATTCGGTACAAACGTAAATAACTTAGATGATAATAATAAAAATAATCAGTATTCATTGGAGGTTCGCCAGCGTCAGTGGGTAACACCTTTTCCCTATAAACGAACTGAACACACTGAGGTCGGGAGTTCAAACCCCGAAGATACTAGTAATAATAATAATAATAATACAGGTGTTAGAGCAATGAGTCGCATTAGTTGGCCTGAGCACTGTTCCGGTTTCTGGCCCTACTGAATGATGATTATCATCATCTAGGTTCGAACCGGAAACGGCCTTACCCAATGAGTTGTTACGGACGCTGGCAAACGAGTTAAATATGTTAACTTTTTTAATTATTCTTTTAAAAATAATTTTTAACTCGACATTTTAACTAATACTCACAGATATAAATGAGCTTAATAAATATTCCTCTATTTTTATATGCGTAACTATTGTAGTGAATACTCTTATTTTAGTTTCAAGATAAATGTTAATTTTACCGTCTTGAATTTCGGAATAGTATAAATTCATTTTAAATTAGTTACCCATTATAATTCAATTGTGAACCACATTAATACTAATTTTATGTATACTATATTATTTTATTGTATGTAAACATAATTAATTATATATCACAATTGTCAGTTAATTATTTATATTCAAATATTTATTTTAATCTAATACCATGTCCATTTTACAAATAAATAATAGAAAACCAAAGGTTATATTTTCCACCTTTGGTACTGTCGCAGTTTCGCCTAACGGACTCAATACGGCTAGTGAGATAATCACTGGTTGGCACTTAACTAGCGGCAGTGCTTATGGCTACATCATCCAGGTTAACCTATACCGGATAGATGCGCTACGGTCCCAAGCCGTAGCTTGCCTAGGCCAACGACGACGACGTAAACCAACAATTGGGTGACCCCGGAGCTGGATTACCCCTTTTACCGAACGACTAGGATTAGACTGTAATGTCGTTCGTGCCCATCACCCCCTTCACCCGAACGACTAGGACTAGACTGTAACGTCGTTCGTGCCCACCACCCCCTTCACCCGAACGACTAGGACTAGACTGTAACGTCGTTCGTGCCCATCACCCCCTTCACCCGAGCGACTAGGACCAGACTGTAATGTCGCTCGTGCCCTCTGCCCCTCACCCCTGCCCGTGCGCTCTGTGCCTGCGCTCGTCTCAACCTCCACTCCTTCGTTGGGAACTTGTCGTCTTGCTTGTACGTCAGCAAGCATAGGAGAAGATGCCTGACGACGCTGGTGCCATCTCCCACTTGAGCGTAAAGCTCCCCGTCTTCTGGCCGGGTGATCCATTTATTTGGTTCCACCAAGGGAATCACAATTCAACTTGGGAAGGATCACCGCTAGCAGGACAAAATACGATCATGTTTTGTCCTCTCTACCAGCGAGCATCATCTCTGAAGTCCGTGACGTCATCGTATCTACTTCCACGAGTGAGGACCCGTACACCGATCTGAAGTCTGCCATCCTGTGCCGCACCACTGTCTCCGAGCGTGAGAAACTACATCAGTTAATCTCAAAAGAAGAACTTGGAGACCGTAAGCCCACTCAAATGCTGAGGGCTATGCAGTGCGCTCTAGGCGAACGCGCACAAACCTTCGATAAGGACATCTTTAGACAGTTGTTCTTGCAGAAACTCCTCCATCAGCTCAGCGTGTCTTGGCCACTATGGATCCTGCTACTCCAGTTGATAAACTAGCAGAAACTGCCGACAAAGTAGTGGAGATTGACACAGCTCCGGTCAACAACGTGAACACACAATCGGAACTGGAGTTGAAAGTGGAAGAGTTAAGTCAACAACTCAACCACGTTTGTTCTCTGCTACAAAATCAACGGCAAAGAAGCCATTCTCGGTCAAGATTTACGAAGAGGGCATCGTTCGAGTTCCGGGAAGATCTGCTTCTACCACTCGAAATTGGAAAGAAGGCTAGGAAGTGCATCTCCCCTTGCAATTTTTCGTCGGAAAACCCCAGCAGCGAGTCTAATGGCGTCTAGTACTCGCACTGCCAACCTGTTATTCATAAAGGACAGGAACTCTGGTGTCAATTTCTTGGTCGATACCGGAGCGTCAGTCAGTGTATTCCCTCAAAAATCTGTCATACGCACTCGGAATCTCCGCCTCTATACGCTGCTAACGGTTCACGCATACCCACGTACGGTACTCAGTCGCGTGAACTAAACTTGGGCCTTCACCGATCCTTCAAGTGGATTTTCATTTGTGCTCAAGTGCAGCATCCCATAATCGGCGCTGACTTCCTCCAGCATTTCAAACTCCTGGTGGATCTTGACAAGCGACGCTTATGCGACCAGGCCACACTGCTTTCTGTTTTGCCAAACAGGTTGCCCTTCCGGACGCCTCGAACTCTGCACTTTCCCTCGTTCCCCCTAATTCCATGTACCAGTGCCTTTTCCAGCGATATCCAGGAATTCTTCAACCGATGCAGATGGGTGATACCATTAAGCACATTACCCATCACATTACAACAAAAGGTCCCCCTGTGTTTGCAAAACCCAGACGTCTTGCCCCGGACAAACTAAAAGCTGCCAAATCGGAATTCCAGCTTATGCTGGATCTTGGGATAATAAGACCTTCCAAAAGCAGTTGGTCCTCTCCCCTACACCTGGTCCAGAAGAAGTCAGGAGACTGGAGACCATGTGGGGATTACCGGTTTTTGAATTCGACAACCATCCCGGACCGATATCCGGTACCAAATGTCCAAGACTTTACTTCTCTTCTCCACGGCAAATCTATCTTTCAGTAAAATAGATCTCGTTAAGGCTTTCACCAACATTCCCGTAGAGCCTTCGGATATTCCCAAGACTGCAGTTTGTACACCATTTGGTTATTCGAATTTGTGAAGATGCCGTTCGGGCTACGGAATGCTGCGCAAACCTTTCAGAGGTTTATAGATGAGGTCACCAGAGGCTTAGACTTTGTTTATGCCTACATCGATGATTTGCTTGTGGCCAGCTCAACGGAAGAGGAACATAAGGAACATCTTTCACTCCTCTTTCAACGCTTAGAACAATACGGTGTTACTATTAATGCATCTAAGTGTGTGTTTGCACAGCCAACCTTGGAATTCTTGGTCACACGATTTCGCAGCACGGAATTACCCCCTTCAGGACAAGTGTGAAGTGATAAAAAATTACCCTATGCCAAGTAATCAGCGTGAGTTACGGCGGTTTCTAGGTTTGGTAAATTATTACCACAAGTTCATTAAAACTGTGCCAGTGTTCTTGCTCCTCTACACGCTATGATCACACACAAACGCAAGGTAACGAAATTGGTATGGTGTAGCGATAGTTACAGGCGTTCGACAATGCCAAAAATGCTATCAATAGTGCATTGTCTCTGTCATTTCCTATCAGTGATGCCCCCTAACTGACGGTTCGATGCCTCAGATGTTGCGATCGGTGGGTGTTGGAACAAACACATTAACGGTCAACAAGCACCATCGCGTTTTACTCGAAAAGCTGCAGCCAGCCCAAACGCGTTATAGTGCTTTCGGACGTGAACTTCTTGCTATGTACTAAACGTGAAGCATTTTCAACATTTCCTGAAGGCCGAGAGTTTGTGTTTTACCGACCACAAACCTTTGGTCACTGTCTTCAATAAAAACAGCTGTAACCACTCTCCCAGAGTCATCAGGCAACTCGATTATATCTCGCAATTTACCACAGATATCCGCCCACATCAAAGGTGTCTTGAACACTCCAGCGGATGCGCTCTCAAGAATAGAGATACTCTGTTACCCTCAGCTCTACACTGTGGAATGCTATTGCACAGGATCAAGATAAGGATACGGTACTACAAGACCTGCTCAGAGAAGACTACACTCACTCACTTTCCCTCAAGAAAATGAGTATGCCAGGATTGTCTGTGCCCCTCTATTGCGACGTATCAACAGCTGCTATTCGCCCTTATGTCCCTCCATGTCACAGACAAGCAGTCTTCACGGATCTTCATAAGCCCTCCCATCCTGGTATCCGTGCTTCGCAACACTGGTTACCTCTCGCTTTGTTTGGCCCTCGATGCGGAAGGATGTCAAACATTGGACCAAAAACGTGCCTTGCCTGCCAGCGTGCCAAAGTCCAAAGGCACACCAGGTCCCCTTTGACGCATTTCCGCCCCCATCCCAGCGATTTGAAGTAATTCATGTAGACATTGTTGGCCCTCTTCCAGTGATTCAAGGCCAACGTTATCTGCTCACCTGTCTCGACCGCTTTTCCAGATGGCCTGAAGCCATTCCACTTCCTGATATCCAAGCGGAAACTGTTGCAAGAGCCTTTCTTCATGGATGGGTATCAAGATTTGGATTGCCGACAAAAGTCATCACTGACCAAGGTCGCCAATTTGAGTCTTCGCTTTGGAAGAAGTTTACCAGCTTGTTGGGTACAGTACATGCGCATACCTGTGCGTATCATCCGCAAGCTAACGGCCTCGTCGAACGCTTCCATCGCCAGCTGAAGTCATCCCTTATGTGTCACGAAGACTCCCATTGGATGGATAAGCTTCCACTCGTGTTGCTTGGTATTCGCTCTGCATTTAAGAGTGATCTGAAGACTACAGCGGCTGAACTAGTCTATGGAACAACACTGCGGCTACCAGGTGGCTACTTCACTGCAGGGGATAAGTCATGTGATCCTACGGAATTCGCTCAAACACTTTCCTCTCACATGCAGTCCCTTCAGCCTGTTCCCCCTCGATTGACTAGCCAACAGAACATTTGTTTCCCCAGCCCTCCAGTCTTGCACCCACGTTTTCGTTCGTGTACCTGTCCCAAAACGGCCTCTCCAATGTCCATATGACGGACCCTATGAAGTTCTCCGACGTACGCGCAAATCATTTCTCATCCAGCGCGGTTCCAAGGTCGACAAGGTTTCTATCGATCGTCTTAAGCCTGCGTTTTTGGAATCAACCTTAAGTGAGGTACAAGTAGCTACCAAAAAGGTTCAGCGGAAATCTGTGTCGTTCGGAACTCTTTGAACTTCCTCTCTGGTGGGGGAGTGTGTAGTGAATACTTATTTTAGTTTCAAGATAAATGTTAATTTTACCGTCTTGAATTTCGGAATAGTATAAATTCATTTTAAATTAGTTACCCCATTATAATTCAATTGTGAACCACATTAATACTAATTTTATGTATACTATATTATTTTATTGTATGTAAACATAATTAATTATATATCACAATTGTCAGTTAATTATTTATATTCAAATATTTATTTTAATCTAATACCATGTCCATTTTACAAATAAATAATAGAAAACCAAAGGTTATATTTTCCACCTTTGGTACTGTCGCAGTTTCGCCTAACGGACTCAATACGGCTAGTGAGATAATCACTGGTTGGCACTTAACTAGCGGCAGTGCTTATGGCTACATCATCCAGGTTAACCTATACCGGATAGATGCGCTACGGTCCCAAGCCGTAGCTTGCCTAGGCCAACGACGACGACGTAAACCAACACTATGATATATTAAAAGAAACCACATTTTTCCTTGTAAAATGTACAGAAATGTACCTTACAAAGGTTTCGCGTGATGATTCCTCATTTCGCGAAGGTCACAATTAAATACATGAAATAAACAAATGTACAGATCCACAAGGGAAAATGAAAAGCAATTTGAAGACCTTTCGTGTATTCAGCAGCACATCTCGTCAAGGACGACGTGTGCTGTTGAATACACGAAAAGCCCTGGGATCGCTTTTTATTTTTCCTTGTGGGTGGTTCAAAAGTTCCTATCTATTTTGCTGAAATAATAGTATTTTAGGATAAAAATGTAGTAACATAATTAGATGTATATTTGTTCATCAAGCCTAGGTCTAAGATTCGACGTGAGCGCCATCAGTGTCTCTGCAAATCTTAAATCTGTTCATTGCATTGCGGAACACATTCTCAAACATCTCTGGAGTTATTTTGGGGACTGCCGCGACGATGCGGGTTCGCAGATTCTGCAGGTCTGTAACTCTTGTTTTGTAGACCTCAGACTTTATAAAGCCCCACGCAAACAAGTCTAATGGTGTTAAATCCGGAGATCGTGCTGCCCACGGCCTGTTTCCACCACGTCCAATCCACCGATTTGGTAATAGCTCATCAAGGTACGCCCAAACGATGTTTGCATGATGACATGGAGCTCCATCTTGTTGAAAGACAACAGTGTCGAGAATGCCATCTGAACAAAGCTGGGTTCAAGAAACTGCTGAAGCATGTCAACATAAATTGACTGTTACCGTAGCTTCTGCAAAGAAAAAAGTTTTGTAAATCTTCGATTTTGTCATACCCAACCAATTGTCATACCCAACTTTAGGAGAATCTCTCTCCCATTCGTAGAACTAGGTTGGTTTTTCACTAGCCCAGATGCGACAGTTATGTCGATTAACCTTTCCGTATGTGTGGAATGTCGCATCATCGCTGAAGAGAATGTGGTTTAATAATTTTCGGTATGAATTTTTTTCAATTAATCTGTGCACACGGCAGCTCGTCTTGGATAATTTTCGTGTAACTCATGTATCACATGAATACGTAACTTTCCTTTTTTAATGTTGATTTTAAAATCCTTAGAACAGTCGTTTTTGGTATGCTCAGTCTACGTGATGCTGCGCGAGTTAACATTCTAGGATTTGTTTCAAAGGCATCTCTTACCAATTCGACATTTTCTTGAGAGGTACCCGGACGTCCAGTCGTCCAGATCTTGCCTCATCATAAACAGATCATGTTCTTTTAAATTTACTGACCAGCTCGCGAATTGCTTTGTATGTTTGTTCTAGTTTGTGAAATCTTTCAATTTTTTCTAAAATTTCTTTGCACTTCTTCCCTTGGATACGTAGTGTTACTACCATCACACGTTCTTGTACGTCCATCATCATCTATGGTCTATAGAAAATAAAATAGAAGTATCATTTTAGCAAAATAGATAGGGACTTTTGGACTACTCTGTGTGTGTGTATATATATATATATATATATATATATGTGTGTGTGTGTGTGTGTGGGTGTGTGTGTGTGGGTGTGTGTGTGTGTGGGTGTGTGTGGGTGTGTGTGGGTGTGTTACGAATCAGCGCTCAAAAAGTCGTAATTAGAACTTAAATGGAAATTAGTTTAATTTATAACTAACTTTCATTTAATAATAACCATAATGTTAAGATTTAATTCGAAATTACATGTAAAAAAGTTTATAGCTTCAATTAAATTCCGAATCAAAATTGACCAGAAAGGTTAACTCTTAATTCGTTATAAATACATTCACTTTAATTCATGAAATCTGACTGTAAATAAACCAAGAAACGATTCTAAGTGTTTCCGTCAACCGTCAGTTTTAATCCTTTCAAATTATTTACTTATTGTCTCAAACGCGGCAAATATTTTACTCGTACGAAACGCGCAGACAGATTGTGACGTAATACTTTGAGATGAATGCAGAAAGAAACACACAAAGGTTATTTATAACGCCGAAAGAGCTATTTATAACTCCGAAAGAGCTAGTTATATCGCAGAAAAAGTGACAAACAAACTTTATTTATAACTCTGAGAGTGAAGCTTCGCCGAGACTCTCCACGGATATAACTCCGTTCACTTGGACTGGGACATTTTGAGGATTCAGACCATCGTCGACAAGGTTCATTTCGTGCAAGGAAAAAACACGCACGAGCCTTCTGTATATAGTTCATCACCACTAAAAGGAACCATGTTTTTTCACTTTGATTCAAGCCTCCAGCCTCCCTGTTCAGTGGACTATTTATTGAGATCGTGCATTTCTATAAAAAAATCTTCCCATCGATTTGCGTTTAATGTTCTAAAGTTGTGAAATAGTATGGGATAAATATTTATTTCATAGTTTAAAAATGCCGTTCACAAAATAGACATGCTAAACACTGGAATAGTGTGTGCTGGTCTGGTGGTGGGGATTGCACGTTAAACTGTAGGTCTAAGGTGGAGTGACCAGTTTAACCTTTATCAGAATTAACAATTAGGGCGGAAGCAAAACCAAGGTTAACCAAGGTTAACGTCGTATATTGATGAAAAGCTTCACGAGTTAAAGAATGAAATTTCTAACAACTTTACGAAAGGATTTAATTCAAAATTTGAAGCTAGCTTAACCCATTAGCGCCCAGAGGTCTTTCCCGAGACTGAATAAAATCGTCTGGCGTTAGTCAGAACAAAATCAGTAAAGTGACGCTGGACGCTAATAGGTTAATATCATAGATGCTTGCTTAATTACAAAAATTAATGTTGACGGGCAAAAAAGTCTTCGTGTACTTAATAAAAAGTTTCAAATGTTGAGAATAACTTATAATGGGAGTTGAATTTAATGATTCTTTAAAAGAATTCCGTGGGAAAATTAAATTATTATACTAAACAAGTTCAAGATAATGTACAGAAAATTGACATAAAAGTTGATAAGATAATGGCAGTAGTATAGCCGCAAAAGGGGAGAGTGCAAGAATGTTGCAAGTTATTATGTAATGTTGCAAAATGGGGTGGGGTTGTTGCAAAGGGGGGGTGGGGGTGCAAAAAAATTTAAAGAAAAAAAGTAAAAAAAAAGAAAAAAAAAGAAAAAAATACCCCAAAGGGCCCTTTGTTGCCAACCTAGGTTGCAAGGGGCATGCAACTTGGAGGCGGAGTTCTCCCCCAAGCTATTCCCCCCAAAGGGCCAGAAAGAAGGAGGAGAGAAAGGAGGAGAGGTGTTCACCTGGCAGGAGCCAAGTGCATATTAAGACTTCAGCCGACTAGGCGTTGTTTTATAGGCTCCTAATCAGCCAGTTGGCTGTAAATGGCTTGAGTTGCCAGATAGCGCCATGTATTCATTTAATTCTAATCGAAGACTGAGTTGCCAGATACCATTGTATACACTATTATAGACTCCTAATCAGCCAGTTGGCTTAGAAGGCTTAAATATTGCCAGATACCGCAATACCGTTGTATGCATTATTATATTTCTTAAAAGAATACCGGTAGTAGGTTTAGAAGGCGTAACATGATATAATTAAGTAAAACAACATTGCATCATTCTGTTTATTATAAATATATAGAAAATAAATATACATTTCAATTGAGGAATGTGCATATAACAGTACAGGAAATATATACACACAATTATGGATATATATAAAATAAATATACATTTCAAATAGAAATAAATATACAATTCAATAGAAATATGTACATAATCGTACAGGAGAAATATCAAGCAAAATATATATAAATACATTACACTTTTTTTTCAAAATACTAAACTCGGTCTTAATCGAGTATATAAAATAAATATACATTTCAAATAGAAATAAATATACATTTCAATAATAATAGAAATATGCATATAATCGTACAGGGGAAATATCACGCAAAATATATAAATACATTTCACTTTTTTTTCAAATACTAAACTCGGTCTTAATAGAGTTTACAATTACATCATTATTGCTCTGCATTACGCAGTATATGCGGCTTAATAATATTTCACCGCTTAAAGTATAGGGAAACCTGTATTCGATATGAAGGGCTTTCATATCGTTCAGTAATATTTTTGTTCCCACTTTACAACCGGTTGGTAAGTCATCTTTAAATACGTCTAGAATACAATCAAAAGCACGCACAAAGAGTTCATCGTTAGCTACATTATTAAACACAAGTTTATAAACACGCTTTTCCAATCGAGGGTTATTTCTACCGACTCGAGCTTTTCAATCGTGAACTCACTCAACATAGCGGCAATTGAAATAATCTTCTAAATCGTTACGACAACTGCGCGTTATATAAAGAAATAGTTCTTCAGGGTGAACGGTGTAGGTGAGCTCAGCCTTGTACCGATCAATTGCTTTGTACCAAAGTTCATGGTATTTCAAAGAGTCTAAACTTTTTAAATAAACGTCCAGCTCTAGACCATTCTCACCAGCCCTACACTCGGTGAACCCATCGAGCAGAGCGGTGTAGGCGTATTCAAGTACTGTATCAAAATAAAGCATATCCGTAACACGCGCGTCTAATATAGGTTTCAGCTTACGGAATCCGACGATTTCAAACATTCTGTCGAAGATGAAACGGTTTCGCGTAGGAACAAGAGCGTTATTATCAGAAGCATTCTTCCACATCAGCCGTATATCAATGCACGGCCGATCGTTATTTATACACAACGTACATACAAGTGCGTATGAGGGTGCGTCACTAATCTGTTCTCTTCTTGTACCTACGTTAGCAGGTATTGTATAACGATCTTCACTCCACTTCTCAACTATCACGAAGATTCTATTCATCTCCTCGATACTTAAATAAACCCGTTTGTTTGTCGGTCTACATTCCGTTTCCATTACATAACTAATGGTACCGGAATTACGCCTGAACACGCGCAACGATTTCGTCACGGACACATCGTACGAGGCGTTGAGAATGCTGCTCAAAGGAAGTTCCATCGTATTCGAGGAGCGCACGTCCACTCGGTTCAAGCTCTGAGATAAATATGAGCCGTGTGAGGCACGCAGTTAGGCAGGAATGGTTCGACGGGCGGCTGACTCGATGATACGTGAATGGGCTTGTTCGTATGACCGCGAGTCGAATTGCTGTACATATTTCGGTACAAGAATTAATTTCATCACTACCAGCCTACGCACCAGACATTTTACCTCAGGATAAGAACTAGGAACATTTTATGTTTTACTAAACATCTCCACACTCCGGCGCACTATTTGAGAGGAACATATGTTCATATTTTTCCTTTCTGCCCATCAAACGATACTCGTCTCTAAACTCTGTTAAAAATTCACGCAGGGCACTAGCCACAACCTCACTACGAACCTCATCATGATATACGTTAATATAGTGATAAAAATACTTAAGATTGTCCATGATCACGAGATTCACATTTTCAGTCGTAGGGTATGAGTAATCGACATGGTGTAGCATGACGTAATACCGCTTGTCACACCACCCATCAGCAAGACTCATTATCCATACCTGCTGCTTCTCTTCTGCACGCGTTGTTTCTTTTACTTCACGGTGTATGTGAGACTTTATAAAGTTTAGCTCTGCAGTATACTTCAGCACATCGTCTGTGCAACAAAAGCCTTCAACGGTCTCACCAGAACATCCGTAGAGTATTTGTACATCTTGGAACTTCGCACAATCCAATGTGTTTTTAAAGAGGCATAGGAGGGAGGAATAGGAAGTTTTTCGGTATCCACCACATCCTGGCACTTTACTGAATACCACTTCGTAAACGTTGTGCAAGCAATATTAAAGGTAGCCATTTGAATACACGTCTGATCTGAATACACGTCTGATCTCTCGGGCTTACTGCGGTCGACTGACCACGCAGGGACTCCCAGATAGTAGCATGACTCACGGTCTTACAGTGGGCGGAGCTTAGAACTTTCACCTGCACGCACACACACACACACACACAAAGGAGAAAGTGAAATGCTATTTGAAACATGATTTATTTAACAAACGAGATATTCAAGTTAAATACAGGGCGTCTCAACAAAATGTATACACACTTTAACAGCTGATAGCTCAATTGATGTTTCTTTCTTTCCAAGTTAAACCCATTAGAATTAATAATGGCAGTCAGACTAAGCTTTGAACAAAGGAAATTCATTCTAAAATGCTACTGGAAGTGTGAAAACGCAGTTGAAGTGCAAAGACAGTTTAGGAGGGAGTATCAAACAGATCCACCAACGCGACTACCATCACTCGAATTAGAGATAAGTTTGAAGCCGATGGAACGTTCAGAATGTCCACAAGAAGCGTTCCGGAAGACCACGGACATCGACAAGCCCCACAAAGCAGAAGAAGAGTACTGGAAACGTATCACCAAAGTCCAAGAAAATCTGTGCGGCAAGCGAGTCGTGAGGTAGGAATTTCAGAATCGTCTGTCCAACGCATTTTGAAGCGCTGTCAATGGAAAAGTTACATTCCAAGATTAGTCCATGCTATTAATGAAGATGATCCGGACCGAAGAGTGGAGTATTGCGAGTGGTACTTGGCACGATGTGGATGTGGATTGGACGAAGGGGTTTCGTAGAATACCCTCCGCGTTCACCAGACCTCACACCACTAGACTTTTTTTATGGGGATACTTAAAAGACAAAGTCTACGCTATAAAAACCTGCAACAGTCGCTGAATTGAGAGCAGCCATTGAACGAGAATGCACACAAATACCAAACGAAATGTTTCGTGATGTTTGCGATTCCATTGCTTCGCGTTATCAGCAGTGCCTGGACCAGAACGGACGTCAGTTTGAAAACAGGCGTTGACAAAACAATTAAATAATGTCTGTAGATTCTATTACATTTTGAAAATGAAATGTATTTTAATAAACACTGCCTTTATAAGTATTTAAAGTGTGTATACATTTTTTTGGGACGCCCTGTATATTTACAAATACGATTTAATAAACGAGATATTCAAGTTATATATACATATATTTACAAATACGTGTAATAAATCAATAGATACTTTACAAATACGATTTAATGAACGAGATATTCAAGTTATATATATATATATTTACAAATACGTGTAATAAATCAATAGATAAGATTATATACAAGACGTGTGAGTTAACAATAGAAGCATCATTGGTATCCAAAGGGTACGGTATCATAGGTACCAGGTAACTGGTAACGTTTCCTATAGGTGTTACGGCACACCTTCGTACCCCTAAGTTCCTTCACGCCCCCAGCTTCTGCGCCCGAAAATTGTGGGTGCCTACAATTAGTTGGGGAGGTTGTTCATCATCGTCCAAACATACTAGATCCTTCAACGACTCAAAGTTAACAACCTCCCGATTCGCATGGTTGAGCGTAATACCCTTTGCCTTCACGATATATTTCACTTCCTCCCCCACCCTGACCCGTACCCCATAAGTCTTAGGTCCTGTTGAGGCAAAAGAGTCGGCGTATGCGTTGTCCCCATATTCATCCTTGATCTCATCAGTGAGCTCGCCGAGGAACTCCCCAATAGTGGGCATGTATTCACCCTCCCTCTCTGTGAATATCACGCTATCTGTATCAGCATACAATACTCTCCGCCCAAGAGAATGCAATAGACCCCAAAGTTTTATACGGGCGTAGGCTGTTGTGAAGCTGGCCACAGGTATGTTTGTAACCCTTGAGGTATCTGTGGCAAATTCAGTGTTGTTGTACTTTATTACGTAAGTATTACCTACATTTACGATCTCCATGACCTCTTTATCGGGGCATTGGCATAATCCCAGACATCGCTATAACTTTGTGCCAAATGAATGCTCCCTCTGCCGGTATTCTGCGCAAATTTTCCCCATAGACTGTTTAGACACAACTTTGCACTAAAGCGCTTGCCAGGATTCTTTACAATTTGGACACGATCAAGTTGTATACCTTCGCGGTCCGGTAACGTTGAATATAGGCAGACTTTCATCTTCGGTATCAACTCCTCGCGGATACCCTGATGCCTCAACCTTATCCTTCAAAAGGTGTTTATATATGGTGTGAAAAGGTTGGGTAGCTTCTGAAACCTCCACACCTCATGTATCTTCAGTATTCTATAACCATGGCGTACGGCTAGGGCCAACTCAGGACTTGTATATACGCCTCTGAGCTTACGCTGGTGGGGTATATGGTTACACTCGCAGTTATCCTCTTCCGCGCACTTCACGCACAGGGGAAACATGAGCTTGTCGTCGATAACGACAGGTAAGATCGGCATCCATAAATTGCGTGGGGGGAGTACGTCTACGAAAGAGAGCCCAAAGTAACGATCATTCAAATTTTTTGAAAATTCATTGATGGTGGGTAGGCTAGGTCCCACCAGTTTCTCAGGAGCGCCCACGGGGTACGGATTGCTCTTCATCACGTATGGGTATAAAGAACAGAAATCGTAGTAATGGAGCTTCACGCCCTCCGTAGGTGGAAAGTATAGTCTGAAAGGATTTGTACGTCCTCCAAACAAGCTATCATCACATTTGAGAGGATCCAGCACCATTGAACGCTTGATCGTTTTTATTTCCTCACGGTACACCTCGTCTGTCTCCATCCGTGCATCATATTCATGCTCCCACAAGACTTTGTGAGTGAACTGTGATCCTATAAGTTGATCGCGGGTGCGGGTTGATGCGAGACAGTCGGCAGGAGACCTACCGTGGATATCTCCGGTGATTCCGCACTCAGGACGGGGGCATCCATGCCACCAGCAACCGTTAAAGGAGTACACAGTCTTCACACCAGTGACACGGTTTTCACTTAACCCATCAACCCAAAAAACACGTCCATTAATCTTAATGGGTACTTCACCCGTGTTGCGGGCGTGCTTTATGTATACACCTGTCTGTTGCTGTAGGTGTATGAGCCAGTAAATAGCCTTGTGCCCGTAACTGCGGGGTTTGTTTCGGTGAATAATGGCTAAGGTGTCTTTAGGCATGAAGTTATTCTTGAACACCGTAAAACATAATGATGCGATGGTGGTTGCGACTTGCAGTGGATCGCATTTGAAACGGGCTATGTACATCCTTCTAAAGGCCTGGAAACATACTCTAAGCACGCGCACATCATTCACGCAATAACGCTCACATTCATCAGCTATATTATAAGGGTTACTTTCATTAAAACTGTCGTAGTATCGATCAAAGTCTTCACGTTCATCCATACAGTCAAAATAATGTTTGGGGGGTGGTGGGCCTACGTAGTTTAAAGTCTCGCTGGTGAGGAAAGTGTAAGGGAAGTATCCTTTGGAAACTTCAGCTGCTACTCCCATCACCTTGGGTAGCTTTGCTAATTTACAAGGTGTGAATAATAAAGTATCTTTAAATTGTACATTGCCTCTTATCTGCATCTGTATTAATTTGTTGCCTCTTTTCAATGGATCACCTGTAAATATCTCAGAGGATTCGTGTTCAAGCAACTCCTTATAAAGGAACTGCGTGTCAAACTTTGCCCCGTTATGGGCGAGAATATACACAGTCATTTTTTTGAACTTGTCGGCTAACTTGACAATATAGGACACAAATAGTTTCACAGGACTATCGCGGACATTCGTTTTAAAAACATTTGTCCGTTTACCACATTTTGGGCACTCGTCACATTCGATACCCATACACTCATCACAGATGGTCTGGCTCACAAGTAAATGTGGAATTACCTCTTTGGTTTCAGCGTTCGTATATGTTTCTATATCGTAGTATACAGTTATACAAGGGTTATTTTTAAGCTTAGCATCTTTCATATAACATACATGCTTTACTCCATCCGCCTTATATTCCTCCTGTCATGTAGGACAGTGAATTACGTCACACTTGTGCTTAAATTTCCCCCAATTATCCATTGTGTGAAACATACCACATTCACAGATTCTCATTTTCCTGCACGTGCCAATTGATTTATGGAAATCAAAACAGATATTATTGAAAAATGCGCGTCTACACACATCACAGTCTCTCTTCTCAGCTTCAACTACACGGCTTTCACATTTGGTGCTTTTACACTGCTCACATACCATGTGACATTCTTTACAATGTCTCACTATATCATCCGCAAACTCGAGGCACCCCTTACACAAATCATGATGTCTCCCATATTTTCGACTTTTGTCATAACTCGCGTAAAGCCCCTTATATTACGGATGGGGAGATACGTTGTCCCTGACAATCCTAAAATAAGTAGGGGTCTTGTACGATCTCTCACACAGCTTTTAAAAACATACACAGTCCTACGACGATCATCCAACCCAAACACAACTATGCGGACATTCATTTCCTGTTCTACCCTTCTCAGCTCTTCAGGACCCATATTACAGTCAAATTCAAGTTCACAGTCTACAGCTAGTTTACGGGCACGCTCCACGACTGTAGGCAACCAAATTTTTTGAGTCGTGTATTTTGTACAGTAAACATACGTGCTAAGAGTACTGCTATAAAGCCGCAACCACGATCGACGTTTATATGCTTTCGGTAAATAGTCGGAGAATTGAAGTTAAGAGTATACGGTATGGCACTATGACCCTCAACACGGTATACATGGTCAATATTTACCGTGAAGTTGTCCATATTGAAGGCTATACTACTTTGGGCGGCTTGCATTATACGTCCTAATATATATTCTACATCTTCAGCCGCCAAACGTCTAAATGGCACTATCACCCAATAATCGTCTACATCACCGTCATCTGACCCGAATCCAAAGGACAGACTCGTCCTGACTTCACGCTCGTCACGATTCTGAAGGGCAAACTCTATAATATGCTGTACAACCCGGCGTAACCCGCGCTCAATTCCATTGCTATACATGACTCTAGGGTCGACCCTGACTCTATACCGATTTCTAGTCAAGGCTGGGGTGGGGGCTGCGGATCGCACCAATTCGAGCGTTATACCATCCTCAACAGAACGGGGGGCGGCATGAATTAGGGGGTATATTAGCGGAAGGTGCTGCTGGGGGGCTGTTGCGTAGGAGGTTGAGGGTTGGGGCTCTATTATTGTAGACTTAACAGAACGGGGGGCGGATGAATAAGGGGATATATTAGCGGGAGGTGCTGCTGGGGGGTTGTTGCGTAAGAGGTTGAGGGTTGGGGATCTATTACCGCTGCAACAGGCGCGTATTTCGGGCGCTTTATACCTGACGTGGGGTTCTCATACCTCCGCTTTGGACGTGCTACCGGTGTCGCTGGTGAGGGTTCGTTGGCAGGGGAGGAGATCACAACTACACTGTCGTCGAGGTCATCCGTAATGATGGGCTGCTCTACCTCATCGTCATTCACGGTTCTGTGGGAGAAGAAATATAAGGAACAGCACTCAAAATTTGTAATATTTTGTAAATGACCCACTTAGGAGTGTGACGTGTTAGAAATGGACTCTGTAGAAAAATTCAGATTCACGAGCCCATCCACATGTATTATATCTGGACCTACAGGATGTGGTAAAACTGTGTTTATGCTTAAAATCATTAAAGAAAAGGGGAGATGTTCTCGAAATTTGTGCGTAAAGTTATATGGTGCTATTCGACGTATCAATCAGTGTTCAACGAGTACCAAGATGATATTTTGTTCCACAAAGGCGTATATGACGTTAATTCGTTAAAGGGAAATGAACATACAATCATTGTAATTGACGATCTCATGTTGGAGATGGATAAAACGTTTGCCGAGACATTTACAGTATTCTCCCACCATCTTAACATAAGCGTGTTCTTCATCAATCAGAATCTATTTTTCAAAAATAGATACATGCGCGATGTGTCGTTAAATACGCAATATCTAGTCTTATTCGCGCAACGTAGAGATGTATCACAAATTGGGGTATTAGCCAATCAAATGTTCCCGAATCAGCGTAAGGAGTTTTTGGAAGTTTATAAAGAAGCTACAAGCACGCGTTACGGATATTTGCTTTGCGACCTTCATCCGCGAAACACGTTTAGAGTGCTTCTGCGAACGAATATATTTCCAAACGAGCCTGAAACGGTGTATATTCCAGAATGACAAAGAGACTAAAGAAATACCGTGAATTAATAAAAATCTATCATCGACTGCCCCGGGCATTGCAGCAGATGTTTATTAAAAATATCGATGCCGACTTTTTAAAATGCATCTGTGAAATCTGTCTTAACGTTATAAATTGCAATGTATCAATGAAAACCCATCAGAAGGCTCGCCTACGCCGCTACAAGAACATAATACGTGCACTCGCTCGTAAAAGCCAAACTGTAGCGAAGAAAAAACGAATTATTGTACAAACAGGAGGGTCATTTCTCCCCATCTTATTTTCAGTTTTGGGTCCTTTACTGACTAGATTAATATAATGAAGAAAGTGGTAGTGATTCCCCACGAGGTGTACGCTTCACTGCAAAGGAATCCAGACACGTATCTAGATCCCCGTAAAAGCAGACTTAAAAGAATGGAAAGCGAATTGTTAGCCCTATTAAACAGTGAAAAAACACCTGATGAGAAAAGAATCTTATACCAAGAAGCTCTGCAGAAATTTCTTCACGAGTACGAAAATTATAAGAGCCCTACAGAGATTCCTGTGGTTATTAGGCACAGCACGGGGGACGATGGACATGGCGACATAGGATCTGAGCCCGACGATACAGCTGACCAACCAAAAAGATTAGCCACACAACATATCGAACATGTATTAAAAAATACCCTCCCACTTACATTGAGGAGTAAAGGCTTAAGTCTTTATAATCTATTGAATGAGGATCCCGCCATACAATGGACCGATACAGGGGAGATCATTGTGGAAGGATCAAAGGTACAGGGATCGAATATCGTAGACATTGTCCATGATCTGGTGAGAAAGTGGGATAGGCCATCACCATCAGGATGGAAGCATATTAAAGCAAGACTACAACAAATAAATGTCCCTAAAACGTTGATAGGAAATCTGAACAGGTTAAAAGACTTGGAACATGCAACGCCTGTGACACAATTGAAGGCGCCGTCACCCCCGGCGGTAACACCTTTGAAGAGGAGCAAGAAGAGGTTAAACCAACCCTACCCACGTGCCTCTAAAATACGCAAATGGCTAACGTATTAACTAAACGCTATTATGACATTTCTACCCCATCCTCTTACGGCGGCGTAGATAGACTGTACAGAAGTGTTTACGGAGTAGGAAAAAAAGATGTTGAAAGATTTTTGAGGGAGCAGGACGCTTATACGCTTCATAAGCCTGTGAGAAAAAGGTTTAAAACAGCCAAGACAACGGCTTCCTCGATTGATTCTATTTGGCAAGCAGATTTAACAGACATGCAAAGATATTCTGTGTATAACGATGGTTACCGCTACATTCTATTCATAATAGACGTATTCTCTAGATATCTGTGGCTAGTTCCTCTGAAAAATAAATCACCTGAAACAGTTGCTAAAGCCACCAAAACGCTAATGTTAAAAGAAAACAGGGTTCCTGGCTATTTTTGTACGGATATGGGGAAGGAATTTATAGGCCGTGCTTTTCAGAACATGTTGACAGAGTTTAATATCAGCTATTACACAACCAATTCTATACATAAGGCTTCTTTAGCTGAAAGAGTTCAGCGCACCATAAAGGAACGCATGCACCGTTATTTTACACATAAAAACACATACAGATTTCTAGACATTCTGGAATCATTGGCATCATCCTACAACCGCTCACACCATCGCACGATTGGGACAACACCTAACGAAGTTTTAGAAAGAGGTACGCTCCCGAGAAGAGATGGATCACCACCACCACCACACTCTGCGCGCTTCAAAATCAATGATTATGTAAGGCTGTCGCGTTCGGGGAATAAATTCGCAAAGGGTTTTGAGCAAGGATGGACACGCGAGATTTTTAAAGTTAGGGCTGTGAGACCTAAAGGTGAGATAATGATGTATTACATTGAAGATTTGAATGGGGAAGAAATCTCAGGAGGCTTTTACCGCGAGGAATTGCAGAAAGTTGCGTTTAATTTAGAAAAAAATGTGTTTAAAATTGAGAAAATTTTAGGAAGCAAAGGTTCAGGAAGGAGAAAAATGTACCTGGTGAAATGGCTAGGGTACCCAGAAAGCTTCAACACCTATATAAAAGCTGATGCAATAATGAAGCTTAAATAGTATGCAACATGGCTCCTAACCATTTCTACGTCACACTCCCGTCCTCCTCGTCCCTGTCTGTACACCCTAACAACACACTAGCCAACTTTGTAACAGAACTCCATGGGCACATTGAATTGGGTCGTGATTCGTATGAGGTGGGGATATGCGAAATTCAGCTGGACACCGTCTTTTTAAATATTGAACATAAAGAAACCGTTTTTACGATTCTTAGAGACATTGACGAGTGTGAAAAAGCTGGGGTAGCTATGGATGAAACTATGCGCATCGCTCGGACTAAGATTGCACGGTATTACAGTACAGAAGTAAGACTAGGGCCGGGTCAATATGGTTCGGCCGAGGATGTTGTGAGAGGCTTAAACGTAAGTTTAAGAAACTCAAACCTTACGAATGATTTAGTATACGAAGTCGTAAACAACCCTGCACATACACTAATCCTAAAATCAAAGACTAACAGACGTATTAAAGACCATAGAAAGTTCCAAATTCTAGCCAATGGCCGCTATAGCGCAGTCTTCCAAAGAGACACATTTCACGAGACACAGCATGACTTGTCCAGATTAATGTATCAATTGAAGATGGAGAAATTGGCTGAAAGGTCCCCAGACATGTGCTATATTTACAGTAATATAGTGGAGCACCAGTTTGTTGGGGATACCCAGGCACGCCTGCTGCGCATTGCTCACATCCCCAACCATAGAGGAAGGAGTTTGAGTATTACATATGACAGACCCCATTATGTGAATGTCGCAACTAATTTAATAACCAATATCACAATATATATAAGAACGATTGAGGGTGAAAACTTCCCATTCGGTAACGGGAGCTTAACAGTGAAGCTACACTTTCGACGCACTGAGTTATAATGGATAGAAAGCCTTTCACCGTCTATCGAGGGATGCGATACCAGCGCGGTAGTGGACTTGGGTCCATTTTTTCATCCATACTACGTACGGCTGTTCCTTTGCTGAAGAGGGGTGCCAGATACCTTGGAAGGAAAGCGCTACAATCAGGCCTTAACACTGCAGAAGACATATTGGCCGGGGCTAAACCTAAAGAGGCTCTAAAAAAACATTTAAAGCGTACACGGAAATCATCAAAGATGCAAAGAGAAAAATGCGTGGTGGCGGGAAGAAGCGGGCTGCCCGGAAGAAGAAGGGATCACGTGGTATTAAACGTAAAAGGCTATCAAAAAAGAAGTGCTGTAAGCGAATGAAACCTATGGTTGACCACTTTTTTGACTGATATAAGCTAAGGACATTGATCTCATGAATCATAGTTTGTTTACCACTTGTCGAGAGAGGAGTCACTATTTCGCCATGGCACGCTTCATCCACCCATGTAGTTCACAATGCTGTAAATCGGAGCTGTCCCTTTTTGAGCTACCTCCAACCCAAGTTTCTATTGAGCACAGTGACTTTATTACAATTAACCCTTTAAACACAATTAGTTCCCCGAGTGCACCTATAGAATTCGTGATACCCAGCTCAGGCCCTTACTTTTTTGATCCAAGCTGTGTGCACATGTACGCTAAGCTACGTATAGCCCATTCTGATGGAACGGTCTGCGATGACAAATATGCTGTATACCCTGAAACAAACTTTCTGCACTCCATATTCAACCAGTGTGACGTATATTTAAATCAGACCAACATATCGGCAGGCACGGGGTACTATCATCTACGAGCCTATCTGGAAAATGTCCTCAACTTTTCCAAAGAAGCGAAGGCTACCTTTTTAAGTGCGGAGGGATATTATCAAACTAAAGATGAAAATAGTATAAAGGACAAATTTAAAAATTCTAAAAAGAAAATATACGAGTGTTTTGGACGGTTGCACACAGATTTCACTTTCCAGGAGAAGTTGCTTGTGAACGGGGTGGATATGAAAATAAAGCTCACCCGCACGAGTCCTGAGATCTGCTTAAATCTGGCTGCGGATCAAGAAGAGGGTGCAAAGCCCGTTGTGGTTCACATTATGGACACATACCTCCGCGTACGGCGAGTGAAATTAAGTTCACCAAAACAACTAGAAATTGAGAAAAATTTACTAAACGCTACAGTGAAATATCCTATTAACAGAGTGCAGATCAAACTATATACGGTTCCTGCAGGGTTGGCATCGAAGCAGATAGAAAACATTGCCCTGGGAAATCTTCCTAAAAGGATATTAATCGGCATGCAGGACCACGCTTCGGTGAATGGAAAATATAAAAAGAGTGCCTTTAAATTCGAGAATTTCGGACTTAAAAATATAACTCTATACGTTAATGGCACTGCTTTGGGTGGAACAATGGGTACGGACTATTCATCAGACGCTGTGTTACCGCTTTGTGCCAGAGCCTATAGTAATCTGACCCATATTGCAGGTGATTGTGATGAGCTTGGTAATGGGGTAACGCAGGAAGAATTCATTGATCAATTTAACCTTTATCCGTTTGACATTACACCTGACTTATCTGCTAGCGTAAATACCCATTTAACCCCACAGCAGAGCGGAAACATCTCAGTGCGGCTGGAATTCGCCAAGCCTATAGACGCTCCTATTAGTGTACTAGTATATCTCGAATCGCAAGCCCTAATAGAAGTAGATAGATTTAGGAGCGTTATCACTGACTTTTAAAATGGATGCTAATACACTTCAGAAAGTAATGGAGCGAGTCACACGTTCCAAATTTATCGGCGTGTTTGCGAAGAATGAAACATTGAGTTTGCCAAGTACGCGAGAATGCGGTAGTCTTATTGTGAACACAGACATCATCGGTAATGAAGGGATTCACTGGATCGCTGTCTATTTTAAAAATAGACAGCGCCTGTACTATTTTGATTCACTCGGTACTCAACCCTGGAGTGACCCTATTATTGTAAAATTTCTCGCTCAGTTACATATTCCCGAAGTTGTATGGACCCCATTTCGCATGCAAGGATATTTTACTAATGTTTGCGGAATGTACTGCGTCTCATTTCTCATGCATATGTCAAATGATAAAGAATTTATAAATTTTTTAAATTTATTTGACCCGTGTCACACTCGCCGAAACGATGAAATGGTATGCAGACAGATAAAAAACCGTTTTCCAATTGTACGTACTCGTTGTATATTATAATGTTTTTGTTCGTATATTTGTAACGATATATTCTGTAGTTGTTTATTGTACTGATTTCTTTCATTTAATAAATTTATGAAAATATATTGT
Source organism: Bathynomus jamesi (assembly GCA_023014485.1). Classification (NCBI taxonomy): domain Eukaryota; kingdom Metazoa; phylum Arthropoda; class Malacostraca; order Isopoda; family Cirolanidae; genus Bathynomus; species Bathynomus jamesi. The sequence continues at coordinate 127,253 of JAJOZX010008750.1, forward strand.
GTCTTCTTATCCCAAAAAGATCGAAAAACACTTACATTATTTCGGTGTGACATTGTTGACTGATCAGTATATCCTCCCTATTCCGAGATTCTTCAAAAGATTGTATAACACGTGTCAAATCCTCATCGGACCTTAAAGGAATAATGTTCATTCTTTTAAAACATATACAGAGTATACAGACAGATCCCCATTATGTGAAGATATCTTTGGTTCGAGGAATAACATTGAATGCCATAAAAATTTCGATTTTAGCATAATGGGGATAACCAAATAACATTGATTGACATAAAAAATTTTGGCGAGTATCTATTTGACGAGATACTACAACTCTCCATATATATATAAAAACGAATTATAGACACTTACATTTCTATGGTAGTCCCCTGCGTCGGGTTGTAAGGAGCGTCACTGCAAATATCTTCAACGGTTTGCGTTGGAAATAATTCGCCACGGTCAATCGCATTGAAAAGACTAATTGCGGTTAATGCTGCAGTATCACGTTCTTCATACAATTCCGGGGAGACGTACAGGTCCATGGTGGAGGATGTGTGACATTGTTGACTGTTCAGTATATCCCCCGTATTCCGAGATTCTTCAAAAGATTGTATAACACGTGTCAAATCCTCATCGGACCTTAAAGGAATAATGTTCATTCTTTTAAAACATATACAGAGTATACAGACAGATCCCCATTATGTGAAGATATCTTTGGTTCGAGGAATAACATTGAACGCCATAAAAATTTCGATTTTAGCATAATGGGGTAACAAAATAACATTGATTGACATAAAAATTTTTGGCGAGTATCTATTTGACGAGATACTACACCCCATCCATATATATATATAAATTCTAATTATAGACACTTACATTTCTATGGTAGTCCCTTGCGTCGGATTGTAAGGAGCGTCACTGCAAATATCTTCTACGGTTTGCGTTGAAAATAAATCATCACGGTCAATCGCGTTAAAAAGATTAATTGCGGTTAATGCTGCAGCGTCACTTTCTTCATACAAGTCTGGGGTGACGTACAGGTCCATGGTGGAGGGAATGATTAATCACTGACGCGAAAATAGCTACTGTTACTCCCAACTGAAAAATATCCCCTTTTATATGCACAATCGCCAAGCTCCGCCCAAAAGACCAGATGTTCGTAGTGATTGGCTGCCGATGTAGCTGGGTGGAGCTATGACGTGTACCAATCCGCTATAACGGGACCGGATGAGTAACATATATATAAAATCGTGTTTCTTGAATTATAGGCACTTACATTTCTATGGTAGTCCCTTATATTATATTTTTACTTACAAGTTAATAGTATTGTTTTCTTGTGTTAACATAATTGTTAACTTATTTTATAATAAAGAAATATAGCCTAATTATATTTTTAAAATAGCATTCAGTTTCCACATTAAACTGTGGATCTAAGGTGACGTGAAAACTTTATCCGTTGTCACTCTTCGAGCTAGTTGTTATTATTACTAAAGAGAAAATCATGCATGCTTTTCGGTCATACTACTGACTCGTCAAATGATGCATTAACACGTTTTTCGGGCGTACTACTGACTGCCTCGGGTCAAATGATCCTGTTATTTTAAATCCGGTTCAATAATCCTGTTATGTTGAAATGTGGAAGAGTAAGCTACGACCCCCATCGACGAGATGTATTTCTGAATCCATGTTAAACTGGAGGTCTAAGGTATGTTGAAAAGCTTACCAATTCGGCGAGAAAGAGTTGATTATTATTGCTACATAGAAAAAATCGTGCATTACGATGTTTTTCGGGCATACTACTGACTGCCTCGGGTCAAATGATCCTGTTATTTTAAATCCGGTTCAATAATCCTGTTATGTTGAAATGTGGAAGAGTAAGCAACGACCCCCATCGACGAGATGTATTTCTGAATCCATGTTAAACTGGAGGTCTAAGGTCGGGTGAAAAGCTTACCAATTCGGCGAGAAAGAGTTAATTATTATTGCTCCATAGAAAAAATCGTGCATTACGATGTTTTTCGGGCATACTACTGACAGCCTCGGGTCAAATGATCCTGTTATTTTAAATAGATTTTTTATAGTTTCCGGTTTTTATTTTTACTTACATGTTATTAGTGTCATCCCTGCATGACATCAGTAAGTACGATACACTCCTAAACAAAGAGGTATGGTAGGGGTAAGTACAGTAGGTAATTTTACGGCCACATATTTTTTGGAAAAGTCGGAAATCACGCCCAACGATCCCTGACTGTCCGAAAGTTGATGACATGGGGAAATTGCTCTACAGCCTAACCTAGCGTACGCCTGACGTGGCAGAAGACTCACCCTGACTGATATAACATAATATGGGTATGGTTTTCGATTTGGATTTCCTTTCTCACTAGAAACAAACTCTGCCATTTTAAGGGTGGTATACTACTGCAGCACTATAAATGTTATAGTTTAAATGAAGAGGCTAACCTTCTTATTTACATCTTCGTATTTGCGTCTTGGCAACTAAGATTTTATTTAGTTGGTTGTTCATTCGAACAATTATAACGTCGAATAATTGCTGCTTCGAACAACTGTTTTTCGAACTATGGTTTTCGAACAATTGTGCTCGAACAATTGTGTTCGAACACAATGGCAAAAGATACAAGCATATCCCGTTATTTGAACAAAACTCTCTCTCTCTCTCTCTCTCTCTCTCTCTCTCTCTCTCTATATATTATATATATATATATATATATATATATTATATATAATTGTGGGCATATCTAAGAAATGGAGTCGAGAGAGGTTTTGTTCAAGCTGTCTGGGAGAAAGGTCATTATGGTCAGAAAAAAAATCGCCTCTGGCAATAGGTGAACCGATTTGAACAGATTCTCGGAATCCCTTTCCTCTAGCGGATTGTATTTTGGATAATTTCAACTTTTAATTGAATTGTTTCGTAAATTTTCATATTGTTTCGTTGTTCAAATATTTATAATAAAAATAAGTGTGTAAAAATTATTTATTTAATAAACAGAATTTAATAGGATTCATCCCACAGAACATTCGAAAAGTTTAACTAAGTTTAATGAAGTTCAAGTTAATGTTATATTTGATTCTAATCGTTAAACACTATATACATCTATTGTAAAACCCTATATACATCTATACATCTATAGTGAAACACTATATATATATATAGCTATTTTTGTACGGATATGGGGAAGGAATTTATACGCCGTGCTTTTCAGAACATGTTGATAGAGTTTAATATCAGCTATTACACAACCAATTCTATACATAAGGCTTCTTTAGCTGAAAGAGTTCAGATATATATATATATAATATATATATATATATATATAATATATATATGTATCATAAGCTGTTTAAAAGACTGTATATATATAATTATAGTAAACTTATGTCGAAATAAACTAGTTAACCATAAAATTAATTATTTTCTATTATTAAGTTTTCTATGTTGAATTATGTGTGGTTAACTACGTTATTTGTTTCGAAAAGTTTAACTTCAAGTTTAATGAAGTTCAAGTTAATGTTAAATTTGCTTCTAAACGTTAAACACTAAACTAAAATTAAATGTTATAATATGAAAAATAAATAATATATATATATTATATATATGAAAATTATTTCACAAAAGTAACACGTGAAAAATATTTATGATGAATAAAACCACGAAGGAAAGGAAACACAAAATGGTGCTCAAGCGCTTTCGTCTAATGACATCCTCAGGAACACTGAAGTACATAAAAGGGTAACAGCCTATATATAGGTTACAGAAAGAAAAAAAAAAAAAAAAATAAATAACATACATACATACACACACACACACATATATATATACATACATACCCATATACATATACATATTATATATATATATATATATATATATATATATATACATATATACATACATGCAATAAACAGAGAGGTAAAAATAAAAATTAAAAATTAAAAATTAAAGGATTATCCGTGAGGCGTACAGATTTGTAAGGAATAATATCGATTTTTAGCCCAAGATCAAATGGATTATAAAAATACAAATTTATATTGGAATACTGCCCGGGTTTTAACACTCTGCCTATGGTCAGGTTTCGATATATATAAAAATAAAATGCAAATTAAAAGTTAATAAAGTAGCAGACAAGTTTACCAAAGATTTAGTGTTCTACCTTTCTTATCTAAATCTGTTTGGAAGGAATTCAAAATAACAGGATCGAGTTGAAAAAGACCTTTGCTTATGTTGAAGTTATTTGAAAGTTGGATAATGGCAGACTCAAGAATATTTCTATTAACAATGTTGCTAGAATGGAATAAAACTGAAGCATTATTCCAATCAATACAGTGGGCTAACTCTGACAAATGGACAAAAAGGGCACTGGACAACTGTCCTGTTCTAACGGAATATTGATGCTGTTTTATACGTGTGTGCAAATCCTTTCCCGTCTGACCTATGTAAAAGGAATCACATTGTTTACAACCAATTTTATAGATAATGCCTGAATTATTGGTAGGGCTATTTTTTACTATGATATTTTTCACAATATTGTTATATGAAAATACTACATTAATATCCAAAAGTTTAAGTACATTAGCAATGCCTAAAAAGCCCGGGAAAAATGGAAGTACTAAAATATTTTTTGACAAAGTACGAGTGTTATTATTGACCCGATAGAAAGTTCGTTTTGCCTTGTTGAGACAAGATTCCATAAACGCAGATGGATAACACAAATCATTTCCAATACCGTTGATTTTTTCCAATTCGGCATCGATGTATTCCGGACTGGCGATCCTAAGGGCGCGGAGAAACATTGATGAAAAAATGGTCTTCTTAGTGGGGGTGTCATGTCCCGAGTAAAAGTGTACGTAGGACAAATTGTTTGTTGTTTTCCGATAGATACTAAACTTAAAACCTGGGCTTTTTGGGATGGCCATGGGCAACCCCTTATCGCCCCTCCTCTCCAATATTTATATGGAGTTTTTCGAAATTACTTATATTCCGAGAATCCTGGGGGTTGGCATCCGTGGTTGCGGTACGTCGACGATATTTTGTGTATCTGGCCCATGAATCGTGACCTGGATAACTTCCTCCTTCAGTTAAATGATCAAGTCCCCTCCATTAAGTTTACTTTAGAAGTGGAACAAGACAATTCAATCCCATTTTTGGATGTGCGTGTACATAGGGAAAGCCCAGGTTTTAAGTTTAGTATCTATCGGAAAACAACAAACAATTTGTCCTACGTACACTTTTACTCGGGACATGACACCCCCACTAAGAAGACCATTTTTTCATCAATGTTTCTCCGCGCCCTTAGGATCGCCAGTCCGGAATACATCGATGCCGAATTGGAAAAAATCAACGGTATTGGAAATGATTTGTGTTATCCATCTGCGTTTATGGAATCTTGTCTCAACAAGGCAAAACGAACTTTCTATCGGGTCAATAATAACACTCGTACTTTGTCAAAAAATATTTTAGTACTTCCATTTTTCCCGGGCTTTTTAGGCATTGCTAATGTACTTAAACTTTTGGATATTAATGTAGTATTTTCATATAACAATATTGTGAAAAATATCATAGTAAAAAATAGCCCTACCAATAATTCAGGCATTATCTATAAAATTGGTTGTAAACAATGTGATTCCTTTTACATAGGTCAGACGGGAAAGGATTTGCACACACGTATAAAACAGCATCAATATTCCGTTAGAACAGGACAGTTGTCAAGTGCCCTTTTTGTCCATTTGTCAGAGTTAGCCCACTGTATTGATTGGAATAATGCTTCAGTTTTATTCCATTCTAGCAACATTGTTAATAGAAATATTCTTGAGTCTGCCATTATCCAACTTTCAAATAACTTCAACATAAGCAAAGGTCTTTTTCAACTCGATCCTGTTATTTTGAATTCCTTCCAAACAGATTTAGATAAGAAAGGTAGAACACTAAATCTTTGGTAAACTTGTCTGCTACTTTATTAACTTTTAATTTGCATTTTATTTTTATATATATCGAAACCTGACCATAGGCAGAGTGTTAAAACCCGGGCAGTATTCCAATATAAATTTGTATTTTTATAATCCGTTTGATCTTGTGCTAAAAATCGATATTATTCCTTACAAATCTGTACGCCTCACGGATAATCCTTTAATTTTTAATTTTTAATTTTTATTTTTACTTCTTGTTTATTGCATGTATGTATATATGTATGTATGTATATATATATGTAATATATTAATATATATATATATATATATATATTATATATAATAATATATATATATATGTATGTATATGTATATATGGGTATGTATGTATATATATATATGTGTGTGTGTGTGTATGTATGTATGTTATTTATTTTTCTTTTTTTTTCTTTCTGTAACCTATATATAGGCTGTTACCCTTTTATGTACTTCAGTGTTCCTGAGGATGTCATTAGACGAAAGCGCTTGAGCACCATTTTGTGTTTCCTTTCCTTCGTGGTTTTATTCATCATATATATATATATATATATATTTACATATACCTAACATAAGATGTTTAAAAGAATGTGTATATATAATATATATATATATATATATATATATATATAAGCATAATAATATATATCTAGCAAGAGCAATCCGATCACTGCAAAAAAAACAACTGGAAAGGTATGCAATTCCATAATAATAAAGATTGAGTGTGTAAAAATTATTTATTTAATAAACAGAATTTAATTGGATTAACTACCGTCATATATATTGTGTTACACAATGGATGATTAATATATGGATTTCTGGGACACATGGCGCTATCTGGCAACTGAACACATTGCGCTATCTGGCAACTCAGCCAGAATAGAGGTTTATAAAAGACCGAGAAGCTGATGAAAGAATCATTCAAGCTCGGCTCCCAGCCGAGCAAGGACCTCTGGTCCTTCTCTTTCAGGCCCTTTGGTAAAACCCCTTAGAGGCCTCTTAGGTTAGGAAAACGAAAATAACTGGGGGAGAACTCCTCTCTCTCCTTCAGGTGTCTCTCTCCTTCAGTGTCTCTCTCTCTCTCTCCTTCAGGTGTCTCTCTCTCCTTCAGGTGTACCCCTACCCCTTGGCTCAGCCAACTGGCTGATTCTGGCTGATTAGGAGCCTATAAAACAACGCCTACTCGGCTGAAGTCTTAATATCACTTGGCTCCTGCCAGGTGAACACCTCTCCTCCTTTCTCTCCTCCTTCTTTCTGGTCCTTTGGGGGAATAGCTGGGGGAGAACTCCGCCCCCAAGTTGCATGCCCCTTGCAACCCCGGTTGGCAACAAAGGCCAGTACTCTTTTTTTCTTTCTTTTTTCTTTTTTTCCTTTTTTTTTCTTTTTTCTTTTTTTTGCAACACCCCCACCCCCCTTGCAACAACCCCCACCCCCTTTGCAACATTGTAACATTGTCATCACTTGCAACATTTTTGCACTCTCCCCTTTTGCGGCTATACTACTAATGACATTTATTCGAACAGAAATAATTCAACTGTTGATAGTCTTACTTTGATCAGAAACGGTGCTAAGCCAAAGGCGTCGTCAAGATTTCAGCTGAACTGTCAAAATCCACTTAGTCACCGAGAAACTATGGAAAACGAAGATGAAACTGTGTTGTTAGGCTTGTCTATTGTTAAGCATATGGATAAAGAAATTTGGGTGCTACTGTAGTAATGTGTAGTATGCGGTCTACCTACGATTGGTTAGGTTTAATCATGATATTTTCGTTAAAACTAAAGAAAATATCATGACTAAACCTAACCAATTGTCAAGGGCGATTGACAATGGGATGTAAACAAACAATTAGTAAACAAGATAAGAAGCTATAATTAAAAGGTAGACCGCCGAATCGTAGGTAGACCGCATACTACAGTAGCACCGAAATTTGTTTGAGAAATAAAGTAAAACGAAAGAGAATATGGGTGTCAGGCATTAAATTAGAAAGAATTGAACAGGAAATGAAAGATTTAAAGTTAGAAACTGCAAATTCGCTGTTAATTTCTGACTATATGTTGGGAGAAACGACTTGTACAGTTTCAATTGTAGGACAAAAGATTTGTTAACTAAATATCAAAATTTTATTAAATCTTTGAAAGATAAGTCGAATAATGGGATCACCTGAAGATCAGGGCCCCCAGCCTTCTTTAGTTAGCCTTATAAGGCTAACTAACGAAAATATCACGACCTAACCTAACCAATCGTTAGGTCAACTGTACGCCCTTGACGATTGGTTAGGTTAGGTCGTGATATTTTCGTTAGTTAGCCTAGATTACCAACCTCTTTCTAACCAACCAACCTTTCTCTTTTTAACATATTGCTTCCCAGGAGGGATCACTTTAACATATTACTTCCCGAATGCTTTGGGAAGCAATATGTTAAAGTGATCCAAAATTGGTCTTAAAAAAAAAACTCGGAAAAAATTTTGTCCCACATTCTGCGAGACAAAATCTGGCAACCTACTTCAAACAGTTCACTCGTAATAGATAATAAAATAAATAATTAATGGTAAAATGATTTGGGATAACATAAATAAATGATAAATGACAATTTAATGACCCAAGTTTGGGTCGCGACCCAGAGGTTAAGAACCCCTGGTATAGTGGAACAAATAATAACGCAAAGAATAGTTTAAAAGTAATGTTTTTTAATGCGGGTACATAAGAAATGAATTTAACAAATTTAAAGCATTAGTTCACGTTCAAAATTACGACATTATGGCAATAACTGAGTCGTGGATTAAAAGTGTAGATAAGGATAGGTAGATAGATAGGGATAAATACCATATAAACTTTTTAACAAAGATAGAAGTGGTAAAGAGAGGAGATAGTGTACTCTTACTAATATTGTAAAGAAAATTTTCGTCCAGTTCAAAAGACAGTTAATATCAATGACCAGTTAGGTATAATTACTGTATTTCAGAAATTAGCGCTAATAACTTAGTCTAGAACTTTTAAACTATTTCCCCCCTCCCCCCCGTAGCTTCAGAGACGGGGGACATAGTTTAAAAGGTCAATATTAGGGGGGAGATAATTTAACAGGTTTTAATTAATTATCTTATTTACATAATAGAATTTTTAAGATATGTATATAAGATAGGCCTACATATCTTGAAAATTCTATCATATTTCCGGTTTATAGAGAACCATTACACTGGTCTGCATCATTTTTTAGTCAAGGTTTTTTTAGTTGTTCTTTTATAAGTTTTGCATGCTGAATTCAAAAATGTAACTCATTTTGCTCAATCAGGTCAGGTTTTTATGCTATCTCAATTTTAAAAAAATTAGATAATCGTTATGAAATGAGCAAGTTTATTTTTTTAAAACAGACTTACATTTTAGCCAAGTGTTAGCCAAGCTCTATATATAAACAGACACAACTTATTTCTAATTACGATTGTCATTACTGTTTTTCAGCATGAATAGAATGTGCAAGAATGACCCAAACAGGTTCTGCTACATCTGTGGTAAAGTCACTATGTCAGACCGGCAGTCAAACATCACACATTTTGTGAGGAAAAGCTATCACGCCTACTTTGGAGTTAAACTTGGTGACCAGGACAAAGCCTTTGCCCCTCAAATATGCTGCAAAACGTGCGTTGAAAGTCTGCGGCGCTGGAGCCACAAGAAGGTAGAGTGTCTACCTTTTGGTGTCCCAATGGTGTGGAGGGAAGGAAGAGATCATACTACTGACTGTTATTTCTGTATGACAAACCTACAATGTAAGTTAGTATGAATTTAGTATGAATTTCATTTTATACTTACAAAAATATGCCTGACAATATATGAGATATGTCTTTATCTTATCTTTATTCGTCTTTATCTGTTTCCTTTTAGGTATAAATCGAAAAAACAAGCAACACGTAAAGTATCCAGACGTGCCATCTGCCATAAAGCCAGTGCCTCATGGACCAGAAATTCCAATTCCAACACCGCCCGACAACTTTGATTCGTCGTCCGACTCAGATGAAGAAATGGATGACGGTGACATATCTGGTACATACCAACCTACTGCCGAGACAAGTCAACCCAAACTCTTGAGCCAAGCTGAGTTGAACGATTTGACAAGAGATTTGTGCTTGTCCAAAGAATCTGCTCAGTTGCTAGGGTCACGTCTTCGCGAAAATCGATTGTTAGCTCCAGAAACAACATTCTTCTGGTATCGCAGCCGCGAAGAAGAGTTTCGAGAATATTTCACGTTGGACGAAGAAGCTTCGCTGGTTTACTGTAACAACGTCAACGGCCTCATTGCAGCTATGGGTTTAGCGTATGACCCTACAGAATGGCGGCTCTTCATCGACTCTTCAAGCAGAAGCTTGAAAGCAGTACTACTCTACAATGGTAACCAGGTCGCGTCTGTTCCGGTGGGTCACTCGGTGCAGATGACTGAAAGTTATGGTAACATGGAGCTTTTGCTAACTGCTTTGAAGTACAAACATCACAATTGGATGATATGCGGAGACCTAAAGGTATGTTCGTGTCTACAAAAAAAAATACAAATATATATATACAGGCCCGGATTTAGCTATAGGCGAACTAGGCGATCGCCTAGGGCCTCGCGCCAAAGAGGGCCTCGCTCAAGCCGTTTTGCGCGTTCTGTTCAAGTGATATTAATGATTTAGAACTCTATGAAGAACTTAAAGTACTTTGCAGGTTTATACCTGAGAAAACAGATCTCGGAAATGCCCTTGTTTATATAGTGCAAAAACAACTAAGTGAGATTTATCCTAATGTTTATGTTGCACTTCGAATAGTATTAACCATCCCAGTTACTGTTGCTTCGGCTGAAAGAAGTTTCTCGCGTCTCAAACTTATTAAAACATATTTGCGTTCCACCATGTCTCAAGCGAGATTGCAATCATTAGCTATGTTATCAATAGAAAACGATATAACAAATTCATTAGATTATTCTCAATTAATTGAAGAGTTTAGCTCGAAGAAAAGTAGAAAAGCATTGCTGTAATATTCAAGGAGCATCTGAACCAAATATTAAAGCATTAATATTTAGCCTGATAAGTCGATCGCTCACTATTATAAAAAATGAAATGTCAACATCTCTTATACATAACATATGAAAAACGTTTGTATACTATGGAAAGTCATTACCTATAATATTATATAAATCTTAGAAATCATTGTCTTATATTTTCGATACAAATCTTGATTCATATTATAATTTATACTTATTTGTATGGTTTATTTATATTTCTTATACAATTTCCATGCGTGATTATTTTGGTTTGGTTTAATTTTTAAGTGCTGGCATAGTTCTGTCTATGCGGGATTCTATTGCTGGTATAGTACCGATAATTAAGTCCATATTTTCATATATATAGGCCTAGGGCTTCGCAATTTCTAGATCTGCCTAGGGCCTCGCAACTTCTGGATCCGGCCCTATATATATATATATATATATATATATATTATATATATATATATATAGAGAGAGAGAGAGAGAGAGAGATAGAGAGAGAGAGGCCCTGATATATATATATATATATTTTTTTTTTTTTATAGGTTATAGCCCTAGTGCTGGGTTTACAAGGCGGCTACACCAAATACCCCCGTTTTCTCTGTCTGTGGGACAGCCGAGCAGACAAGCAACACTACGTACAACGCGACTGACCAGCAAGACGTGGCCTGGAACCAGGTTCGCACAACGTTCTGTCACATGCTCTCGTGAATCCGCAGATGATTCTACTTCCGCCGCTGCACATCAAGCTCGGACTTATGAAGAATTTCGTCAGAGCACTCAACAAAGAAAGCCGAACTTTCGCTTTCCTGAATCAGAAATTTCCACGCGTCAGTGAGGGCAAACTGAAAGCAGGTATTTTTGACGGCCCTCAGATCAGGGAGCTAATGAAAGATGTTCAATTCGACGAAAGTCTGGAGGACAATGAGATCAATGCCTGACTCGCATTCAAGTCCATTGTCACGAATTTTCTGGGCAACCACCGAAGTCCAGAGTACGAACGTGTTGTCGAGGAGCTCCTGCAGAGCTTCCAGGCTCTTGGTGCACGTATGTCCATAAAGATACATTTTCTCAGCTCGCATTTAGACTATTTTCCGGGCAACTGCGGTGATGTCAGCGAGGAGCAAGGAGAGCGCTTCCACCAGGATATTCGAGTGATGGAAGAGAGGTACCAGGGCCGCTGGGATGTGAACATGCTCGCGGACTACTGCTGGTGCCTCAAGAGAGACGTTCCAGCTGTGGAACACAGACGAAAGTCTTTGAGAAAGCCCTTTCGTCCACATTAACTATACTCGTGTACCATTTTTTATATACTTTGTACATTTTCTGTCAATTTAAGTCCGTTTTAAAAAATAAACTTGCTAATTTCATAACGATTATTTTCGAATTATCTATTTTTTTAAATTGAGATAGCATAAAAACCTGACCTGATTGAGCAAAATGAGTTACATTTTTTAATTCAGCATGCAAAAATTATAAAAGAACAACTAAAAAACCTTGACCTCAGGAAAAAAAATTTCAAACGCAGACCAGTGTTATTCTTATAAGATAAAATTTGAATGCCCATTAGTTTTAATGAAAATATCACGACTAAATCTAACCAATCGTCAAGGGCGTACAGTTGACCTAACCGGGCATTCAATGAACCTAAATGGGTATTCAGTTGACAGATCTTTTCCGTTTCATGTACTGTTTCCGAGTTTGTTGAAAATAAGATATTTAATGTAGATGTTTACGCTGATTTCAAAAATGTAAGTCGTTGTTTGGAGAAATGAGCGGTTCAAAAGTTATGTTTGTTATTGTAATTTTGTATTAGGTAAAAAATTATAACAATGCAACTGAAAACTAATACAAGAGTTATTGTATGCTTTAGTAATATTGGCTTATGTCACTAAATATTTGTGGGAATAGATTTCGACCGTTATTTTTCTGTTCGGTTAAGTTAATTGAATGCCCGGTTAGGTCAACTGAATGCCCGGTTAGGTCAACTGAATGCCCTGTTAGGTCAACTGTACGCCCTTGCTGATTGGTTAGGTTAAGTCGTGATATTTTCGTTAGTTTTTACGAAAATATCACAACTTAACCTAACCAATCGTCAAGGGCATTCAGTTGACCTAACCTAACCTAACTTTTGAACCGCTCATTTCTCAAAAAAAAACTTACATTTTTTTAAATCAGCAAAAAATCTACATTAAATATCTTATTTTCAACAAAATCGGAAACAGTACGTGAAGCGGAAAAGATCTCAGTTGACCTAACCGGGCATTCAATTAACCTAACCGGGCATTCAGTTATTTTTGCTACCCTTCGTACGGGTAGCAAGAATATCTCGCGTTTTAACGAAAATATCACGACTTAACCTAACCAATCGTCAAGGGCGTACAGTTGACCTAACCGGGCATTCAATTAACCTAACCGGGCATTCAATAATTTTATCGTAGGTTTCGATATATATATATATATATATGCCCGGTTAGGTCAACTGAATACCCGGTTAGGTTCATTGAATACCTGGTTAGGTCAACTGTACGCCCTTGACGATTGATTGGTTAGGTTTAGTCGTGATATTTTCGTTAAAACCTAATCTAACCAAACCTAACCTAACCAATCGTCAAGGGTGTACAGTTGACCTAACCGGGCATTCAAATTTTATCCTATGTGAATAATGGTTCTCTATTTATTAGTAATTATTACATGTTTGCAATAAATAATAAATTTTTTATTGTTTTCTTATCTTATTTTGGTTAATTTGCAGTGTTTAAACTTTGTGGGGGATATATCGTATTTGCCGGCGTATAACGCGACCCTAATTTTGAAGAGAGAAAATTATTGTGAAGGGAAAATTTAGGAAAATAAAAATTTAGTTAAAAATATACCTCCTACCTCACTTCACATGTACAATTTTAACGAGTTAATTTTAACATGTATGTGATTTTTGGAGTATTTTGGGGGAAAAAAGTGCGCGTTATACGCCGGGAAATACGGTACTTGAAAAGATCAACATTGGAGTGGTGATTGTTGAAACAGTATGTGGGGGTTAATAGTTTAAAAGATCCCTTAGTCTTTAATTTTGGGGTTGTATATAGGCTTCCTTCGAAAGGAGTGGAATTAGACGTTGAAATGTATACTATAGCATTTTAAGTAGCATAGTTACGCACAAGGAATCAAGCTTGTTTGACAAATTTATTAAAATGTTTTAATGAAGTCATCGGTATTTAAGATAGTACAGCGGTAGTTATAATATACAGGGTGTTCGGAAAGTCACTGTGCACTTATATAATTAATGTTTTTTTTATATTTTTATATTTTTATATTTATATTTTTTATATTATTTTTTAATTATTTTTTTTAGTTTTCAACACCTTTTATAAGTTCTGATGGTCCCATCCATAACCTCTATCATATATGCAATGTTATACTATTGTATGCTATTAAATAAATATAAGTGCACAGTGACTTTCCGAACACCCTTTATTTAGATTTCCAAAAGGCGTTTCACAAAGTTCCGCATGAATGATTGTTAGAAAAACTGAAATCTCACGGAATAAGGGGTCAAGTTCTTAATTGGATTGATAATTATTGGTTAACTGGTAGAAAACAGAGGTTAGTAATTAATTGGGAAGAGTGAAAGGGTTAGGGTTACCAGACGTCCAGCAAAAGGAGGACATGTCCTCCTTTTCAGTCTCATTTAAAGTTCTCAAAACAATGTTCAGTTGCTAGCAGTAAAGCTAATAGAGTATTGGGTTTTATTCCTCGTAATTTTGTGTATAAACCTAAAGATATTGTTTTGACATTATATAAATCACTTGTTAGGCCTCATTTAGAATATGCTGGGATCACTTTAACATATTGCTTCCCAAAGCATTCGGGAAGCAATATGTTAAAGTGATCCCTCCTGGGAAGCAATATGTTAAAGTGATTAACACTGGAAAGCAATATGTTAAAAAGAGAAAGGTTGGTTGGTTAGAAAGAGGTTGGTAATCTAGAAGATAACCTACCGACCGTAAACAAAACTATAAATGCCCTAACCGGGCATTCTTTATATATTTAATGTGGGTTAACTGAATGCCCGGTTAGGTCAACTGAATGCCCGGTTATGTCAACTGTACGCCCTTGATGATTGGTTAGGTTAAGTCGTGATATTTTCGTTAGTTTTAACGAAAATATCACAACTTAACCTAACCAATCGTCAAGGGCGTAGAGTTGACCTAACCGGGCATTCAGTTAACCTACATTAAATATATAAAGAAAATGAAAGGATGCAAAAAGGAGCTACTCAACTCGTACTTGTGGCAAATAATGTGGCGTGACCGATTCTTCCGAAATCCATTTTTTACTTTGTGTGACCATATAGCACAACAATTCTAATAAATTTACTTTCAATCTAGTATTTTAACATGTTATGATTTACTTTTTATGCCTTTACTTTATTAAAGCGAACATTTTTTATCGTACTCCTCCTTATCCTAAATATTGGGAAGCAATATGTTAAAGTGATTAACACTGGGAAGCAATATGTTAAAGAGAGGTTCCTGGGAAGCAATATGTTAAAGTGATCCATATGCTGTACTGTTTTGGTCGCCCTATATGAAGAAGGATATAGAAATGGTAGGAAGGGTTCAGCGCCGTGCAACAAAGCTTATTTCAATGTTACATGGTAAAACATACAGAGATAGACTCAGAGTTAAATTTGTCTACGTGTGAAACTCGGCGTTTAAGAGGCGAATTAATTCAGGTGTTTAAAATTTTAAATCGTTTTGATAACGTAAATTATGAGAATTTCTTTAACTCGAATGATAGGAGCATTACGCGGAACAATAGTTTTAAAATAAGGGGTACAAGATTTGAGACAAACGTTGCGAGAGACTTTTTCACCTATAAAATAGTGGAGAGGTGGAATAGCCTATCCGCGGGTTCGTGGTAAGCACTTCAATTAATATGTTTAAGAATAGGGAGTATAGGTATTTTAATTCCATTAATTTGTATTAAAAGGGGGGCAAATTGGGGAGGTGATTTTTAGTTAGTATAGGGAGTGGCCGATTTTCTTTTTGCTTTAAATATAGTAGGAGATACTGATCGGGTCTGGTTACATAGTACTGGGAGTTCTCAAATAATACCTCATTGGTAGAGAAGTGAAGCTTGATGGGATCTCTCGGGAGCCAAAACCTTCGAATAAATGTTTTCAATTTTAAGGATGCCTCTTGGGTTTGCAGTGTAGGAATGTTATTACCTTTGAGCAAAATCGCGGAATATCTAACTTAGCTAGCTAGAGAACGTTTATAATTTTATATAGAAGTAGTGATGTTCCCTTTTGCAATAAATGTAGTAAGAGGCACTGGCCGGGTCTGGTTTCAGAGTACTAGGAGTTCTCAAATGTTGGAAAGCTTGATGAAATCTCTTGAGAGCCAAAACTTCGGAATAGTTATACTCATCTTAGGGGAAGCTACTTAGTTAGAATGGAACTTTAGTTTTAAATACTGTATATAAAAATTTCGCGAGAAAGAAAGTTATGCATAATATCATTAATATGTATTATTATTCCCCATTATGCGTGGTTATTCTTAAATTGTAGGTCTGGCCAACTGAAGGTGCCCTCTGGACCAGTTCTCCTTTATCCAGGTAATTTCTATGCGAAGGACGCAATGTAAATTACTATATGATAAATCTTCGGTAGGTGGCTTTGACAAACTACAGAGAAATGATGCAACGACAAAATGACGACTTCTTGTACACAATAAATAAATAAAAAATTCCTTGGAAAAAATGCAGTAGAGATTAGACTAAGCAGTTTAATATTCATGCTCTCCTCTATTTTCCGTTGTCTTCTAATGCGTAACTGAGTACACGAGACAAGTGTATGCATGGTGTGAATGAACTCTGAAACTATTCTCTTCATTATACTTTCTCCTATTTTCCTATAAATCTTCTTTTACCACTATTTTCTATCAGCAGTGGCTGACGAAGGAGGGAGAGAGCCGTGTCTATTCTATACTTTACTATTACTCTTATTCCCGCGTGAAAGCTTTACACGTCTATAAGTGTAAGCATGGTATAAGTTTTCAGTATTATTTTTTTCCATTGCTACATACTACTGTACATGCTACATTTCTACTTCCTTCTTAGGCTAGCCTAGAGTCGATTTTGGATCTTTGTTAGCCTGTAACTCTGTAACGTCATGATTCAATATCTATGTCCGTATGCAATGGAAATTCCATTTTCTTCAGTCTGTGTTGCAAACACACCCAGTCTCGGTGCATGATTCTTCAGGAGTTTCCTTTCTAAGGCTACACAAATATACCTATTTTTATAATCACGGGCACATTCATATCACCTCAGACTTGCTCTGCACAAACTGGACCAAAAAAACATGCGTTTGGAACCTCAAAGTTTTCGTTTATATAGTCCTGTATATTTAATTAAATCATTATCATTTTCATGTCATCAAAGTTTCTATACAATATTTTTATATATTTCAAACAAAGTTTCTCAGGGGACCGTTCTGAATTGTAACATTTTATATATATATATATATATATATATATATATATATATATATATATATATATTTTTTTTTGTATTGGGGCGTTTACCGCCATTTCCCGCTATACGCTAGCGGATATCATGGCGAAGCAGAATATGAGAAAGAGAAACGGAGACGGGGGAAAGGCACTAGAAGTGGGAGGACCGCGGACGACGGGTGAGAAGTCACCTAAAGCTCAGAGAGGAGGCGAGATTGGGAGAGGAAAAGACGGTCAAGCGAGAAGAGAGGGCTCTCAGCGAGCATAAGACGTAAACGATCGGGGAGGGGAAATCAGAGAGGAACGGGAAGGCGCGACGACGTACTGACGACAGGGTGGGGCATTCCACAAGGATGTGAAAGACGGTGAGGGGCGACTGGCAGGAGGCGCAACGAGGAGCCTCCTGCCGGGACATAAGATAGCCGTGCGTGAGGCGCGTATGGCCGATGCGAAGCCGCGCAAGGACGACCTCTTTGTGTCGGGAGCGGTGGAAAGAGGACGCCCAATATGACAGGCGGGGGCGGATGGACCAGAGTTTATTTCCGGTGGCATCGTCCCAGGACTGCTGCCATATGCGGTCGTAGAGGGACCGAAAGACCTGCACATAGTCAGAGAAGGGGAGCGGGCGGGGGAGGGGAGGCATCGAGGCGGCGGACCGGGCTGTGCGGTCAGCCGCCTCATTACCGGAAACACCGACATGGGCAGGAACCCAGCAGAAGGTGACCCGGATCCGGTGAACGGTGTGCAGGACATGGTGCTCCTGTTGAATAAGGCGTACGAGGGGGTCCGGGGAATCATAGCGCTCGAGCGCTTGAAGGGCGCTCAGCGAGTCCGAAAAAATGGTACAGGAAGACCGCGAAAAACCCGATACCAGACGGAGGGCTTCCAGAAGGGCAAAGAGCTCCGCGGAAAAGATGGAGGCCTGAACCGGCAGGGGGATACCCCGGGAGGTAGGTGACAGCGACGGAGAGAAGACGGCGGCCGCGACACCTGCAGGGGAGCGCGAGCCGTCGGTGTAGACGGGAACATCGTCCGAGTGTACGGGAAGATGGGCCAGAAAAGAAGACCGGAGGACGGTAGGAGGAGACTCCTTATGCAGGCCACGGAGCGCCTGGCAGCGGCAGATAGGGGTGGTCAGCTAAGGGGGCGACAGGTCGAAGGAGAACGGCAGAATAGAGGGTGGGGGGATCCCCAGGGACGAAAAGATGTCGGCCAGGGAGGCAGCGAAATGCCACGTGTCAGGCCGGGGTAGCGCCTGGGAGATCGCGGAGAAGAGTAGGGACCTCGGGAGGCGGCAGATGCGAATGTAACACTTCGCCATGAGAAGGCCCCGGCGAAGGGGCAGGGGGGGGATGTCCGCAGTCCACCTGAAGACTAGCGACAGGGGACGAGCGGAAGGCACCCGACGCCAGGCGAAGGCCACGGTGGAGAAGAGGATCCAGCATACGGAGTGCCGGAGAGGAGGCGGAGCTGTAGACACCACAGCCGTAGTCGATGCGGGATTGCACCAGGGAGGTGTACAGGCGCAGCAGAGTACGCCTGTCCGCCCCCCAGGTCATGTGGGACAGGTGACTCAAAAGGGAGAGGGTGCGGCGAGATGATTTCCGCAACCGCCTAAGGTGTGGAACCCAACCGAAAAATTCGTCGAGGGTCATACCCAGGAATCGAACGGATGGGACGAGGGGAAGAGGAGTGCCGGCAAGGGTAAGGGCGAAGGTATGCGACAGACGGAGGCGCCGAGGACGGAAAAGCATACTGGAAGACTTAGAGGGTGAGAAAGCATAGTCAACCGAGGACGCCCAGCGAACCACCGCGTTGATGGTTAGCTGGAGTCGACGTTCAGCCAAAGACGGGAGGCGGCCAGAGCAATAGATAGCCAGGTCATCGGCATAGAGGGAGCTACGAACGGAAGTAGGCAGGACCGTAGCGACTGTGTTCATCACTAGTGAGAAACACAGGACGCTAAGGACACTACCCTGAGGGACACCCTCCTCCAACGGAAAGCGGTCAGAGAGGGTAGAACCGATGCGGACGCGGAAAGAACGGGCGGACAAGAAGTTATAAATAAAGGAGGGGAGAAAGCCTACGAAACCCAGGGAGCGTAAGCAGTCAAAGACCGCGCTCCGCCGAGTAGTATCGTAGGCCTTCTGGAGGTCGAAAAAGACGGCGAGTACAAAGTGACGCCGGGAGAAAGCCTCCTGCACGTCGTGGCTAAGGAGGAGGAGGGGGTCGGTGGTAGACCGGAAGCGCCGGAAACCAGCCTGGGTAGCAGGGTATTGGTCACTCGCCTCCAGAGTAAGGGACAGCCGCGAGGCGACCATCGCCTCCATAACCTTGCAGGCGCAGCATGTCAGGGAAATGGGGCGATAGTTCGACGGGAGTGAGGGGTCTTTATCGGGCTTCGGGATGGGGACGACGATGGACTCACGCCACCGGTCCGGGAATGAACCCTCCAACCAAATCCGGTTATAGAGGTCCAGTACAAAGCTGAGAGCAGAGGGGTGGAGGTGCCGTAACAAGTCATAGGGGATATTATCGGGGCCGGGTGCGGAGGAGCGTCGGGGGCGGAGGGCCTCCCGAAGCTCCGTCATGCGGAAGAGGTGATTATAGCGGTCATCCCTATGAGGTGGAAAATCCGGTGGGTGGCGGCGGGAATGGGGGGAATCGGAACTGGAGATGGCTGCGAAGTGCGCCGCGAGTGCGTTCGCGACGGCCTCCGGATCGGAGACGAACTCGTCGTCCCCGACCCGAAGCACCGGGGGTCGAGGGGGACACGGTCCCCTCAAAGCTACGCACCTTGCGCCAAACAGTCGAGGGGGCAGTCGAGGAGGAGATCCAGGACACGTAACTCCGCCAGGAGGTACGCCGGGCCAGTTTCAGGACCCGACGGGCCACTGCCTTCAGGCGCTGAAACTCTATCTTGTGCTCCAGCTGGCGGGTCCGGTAGAAGCGGCGGCCGGCACGGCGCCGCTCCTGAACGGCATGGGAGCACTCTGGGGTCCACCATGGGACGCTTCGCGGCCTGGGGGAGCCAGAGGTACGGGGGATGCAACTGGCGGCAGCCGAGAGGATCTTACTCTCGAGGAAGGCGAGGGCCTCACTGACGGAGGGAAAGGCAGGAATTGATGGCGAGATCGCCGTGCCCCTCGCGTATGAGGCCCAGTCTGCTCGGGCGAACAGCCAGCGCGGGCGGACAGAGGTGGGGGGGAGGAGACGGGTCGGGGTAAGACACACTGGGAAATGGTCACTGCCGGAAGAATCCGGCAGGACCTCCCAGGTGAACTCCGTCACGATTTCGAGGGAAACCAGGGAAAGGTCGATACAGGTGAAACTGTCGTGGGCCGAGTGAAGGCAGGTTGGGGAGCCATCGTTCAGAAAGGTGAACTCGAGCTCGTCCATAAGGGAGAGAAGGGTCCCGGAGAGAAAGGTGGAGCAAACGTCCCCCCAGGCCGGGTCCCGACTGTTGAAGTCCCCGAGAATCAGGAAAGGGCGGGGAAGCTGAAGAATTAGGTCACGGAGAGAATCGGGTGGAGGGCGTACGTTAGGGGAGAGGTAAAGAGAGCAGACCGTGAGCTGGCGCCCCAAAGAAAGGCGCACGGCCACAGCTTGCAGGACTGTACGGAGCGGGAGGGGGCGGAAAGGGACGGAGCGGTGCACGAAGACCGCGGAGCCCCCCCTCCCTGCCCCATCGAGAGGCGGGGAAGGGAGCCCGCAGTAACCTGACACTCGAGGGAGGGAACGGGATCCCAGAATCGTCTCCTGAAGGCAGAAACACGCCGGACACCTGGAGGCCAGGAGAGAGGAGAGACTCTCGAGGCCTACCAGGAGCCCGCGGATGTTCCACTGCAGGAGCGAGGTATAGGGAGGGGTAGGAAAGTCAGCGTAAAGGATGGTTATGGGGTGGGTGGGCCGATCGGGCGGCCCGAGATTAAAGAGGGAATCGGAAAGCCCCGGAGTTCAGCGAGGGACGCCGAACGAGGGCGAAGGCGAGGGTCACCCCGACGAGGGGCGATGTGGAACCAGACGCCGGCAAATCCTCCAGAAGAGGAGTCTCCCGGACGTCCGGGGGAGAGCGATGCAGAGAAGGGGATGTGAGAGGTATTCAGAATGCCCCTCCCTTCACCGGAGGTGCGGGGTAGGCAGGACTACGAGGGGGAGTGGAAAATAATACCTCACCCAGAGACATTGGCAGGTCGAGGAGAGAGATGGGGCGGGTCAAGCGCGGGGGCGTGCACGTCCCAACCAGGCGGGCGAGTTCCCCCTCCAGTGGGTCCATCGACCGGGCCGGAGAGGGGTGTATCTCAGCCCCCACCACGATGGCCGTCGGGGACCCCAGGGGGGAGCGTGCATAACGGTTACGCAGTGGGGACGGTGAGGACATCGGGGCGGTAGGGCGAAGGGGGCGTTTGTGTTTGGGAGAGGAAGGTGAGGCGAGGCTTATGGCTGCGAACCTTTCGGGGTCACCACTGGCGCGGCGCTTGCGGCCCCTACCCCTCCGTCGTGCGGCCCGCATGGGTGACGGCGGGTCACGATCCGGAATGGGGGTGGCCGAAGGCGCCGGTGGAGAGGGCGTAGAAGGGGCAGGGGGGGTTGCCGACGAAGCATCGGCGTTCGCGGAGGGAGCACGTGGGGACGCGCTGGTAGTACGGGAGCCGCGGTAGGAGTCCGCTGGGCGGCAGAGGATGGACTGGGAATAGCGGACGCGGTGGGTGGAGGCGCGTTGGGAACCGCCGGTGAGGACGGGGTCCGGGAACGGAGAGCCTCGGCGTACGAGGCACCACGCCGGGCCTCGCAGCCACGCAACCGGTCCCGCGCCTCCCGAGCGCTGAGAAACTCTGATGAACAGAGGGCCCGAACCTCACTTTCAAAGAGGAAGGACGGGCAAGAGCGGGATGAAGCAGGGTGTGGTCCATGGCAGTTGGTGCAGGAAGGCGGAGCAGTACAGGGCAAGGGGTGGGGAGGGCCGCCGCAGCGGACACACAACGGGGCCGGCTGACGGCAGGAGCTGCTCACGTGGCCAAACCTATTGCACTGAAAACAGCGCGTAGGATCTGGCACGTATGGTCGTACTGAGAATTCGCACGCTCGTCTCTCACCAAAGCCCCAGAATACCGAAACGGGGGGCACCAGTGAGTCGAAAGTGAGGAGCAGGCGAGGAGAAGGGGCGGTTGGGGATCGCGATCTGTCGGGAAAGCGGTACACCCTCACAACACCCTGGGAGGCGAGGTCAATCTGGAGGTCTTCCACCGGGATGGGTAGAAGACGAGAGGCGTAGATTGTGCCCTGGCACTGATTGAGGCGGGGGTGGGGGGACACCGTAATCCCGCAGCCCAGGACATTGGGGATAGCGAGCAGAGAGGAGGTTTCGACAGAGGAACGCGACCTTATCAGAATGGAGCCATCCCTCTGAGGCCGAAGGTCAAAACGAGCCGTCCCCGTCACCCCATGGATCGCTCGAAAGAGGCGTTCATGGTTAGTGGGGAGGGGCTTGGAGGAGGAGGGGCGGAGGACGAGGAACTTGTCCACCGTCCTAAGGCCGAGCGAAGACGTCGGGCCAAACACCACCGGTACTTCGAGGGGACGGGGAGACGAGAAAGGCGGACGGCGACGTCGGGTCCCACGTCCCCCAGGGGCCGAGGGGGCCGGGGGCGATGAGGCCCGACCGGAGTGGGAGGCGACCGGGGCCGCGGGCTTCCCACCTGAGGGCGAAAAAGCAGGTGGGTCCCTATCGGGACGTGGAATATGGGGGATCCAGGGGTCGGGGGGTCCACTGCAGGTCCATCCGCCACTGGCGGGGGTCGGGCAGCGGCGCCACGAGCCTGGGGAAGAGAGGGAGAGGAGGTGTCGGCATGAAGAGCAGACGGGGTGGGCGAGGGCTGCCGACTGCCCTTACCAGACCCAAGGTCCAAAGAGGTAGTCAGAGGGAGGTCAGATGCACAAGCCGGGTCGTCAACGAGGTCCATTAGATTTGTAAGTGTTTCCATAAAGAAAATTTTTATTGTTGTTTCGCGCCCGGGGCCGCGGGGAACCGATTACCTGGGGCCCAAGGGGACCAAGCGCATGCCGGCGGGGGATGGGTGCCTCGTCCCATGTAGGTGCCCCCGTTTCAAAAGGGGCCCTTGCAGCGTCGAAAGTTCTCCCCCGCCGGCAGCAAAGACCAAGGCCCCCCAGGGTCCCAGGCCTGGGCACCCTACCAGCCAACTTAGTCCGGCCCCGGCCATGGGAGCGAGACCCCCAGCGACCATCCCCGGCAGCCCACGGGGCGCGCGAAGTGAACAGAGAAAGCAGAAAAAATAGAGGGGGCAAGGAAGAGGGGAAAGAGGGGAAGACAGGAAAGAGGGGGCTGTAGGATAGCAGGGTATGCTAAAAGTCCACTTCGCAACCGGGCGGGGGACCCGGCAGGGCCCCCAGCCGCGGCTGACCCCCCTCGCCACATGGAGGCAGGAGCCCGCGGGCGATCCACCCCAGAAAGACCGCCCGCGGGGAGGGGGATATACAGGGCGTCCAAAAAAATGTATACACACTTTAACAGCTGATAGCTCAATTGATGTTTCTTTCTTTCCAAGTTAAACCCATTAGAATTAATAATGGCAGTCAGACTAAGCTTTGAACAAAGGAAATTCATTCTAAAATGCTACTGGAAGTGTGAAAACGCAGTTGAAGTGCAAAGACAGTTTAGGAGGGAGTTTCAAACAGATCTACCAACGCGACTTACCATCACTCGAATTAGAGATAAGTTTGAAGCCGATGGAACTGTTCAGAATGTCCACAAGAAGCGTTCCGGAAGACCACGGACATCGACAAGCCCCACAAAGCAAGAAAGAGTACTGGAAACGTATCACCAAAGTCCAAGAAAATCTGTGCGGCAAGCGAGTCGTGAGGTAGGAATTTCAGAATCGTCTGTCCAACGCATTTTGAAGCGCTGTCAATGGAAAAGTTACATTCCAAGATTAGTCCATGCTATTAATGAAGATGATCCGGACCGAAGAGTGGAGTATTGCGAGTGGTACTTGGCACGATGTGGATGTGGATTGGACGAAGCGGTTTCGTAGAATACCCTCCGCGTTCACCAGACCTCACACCACTAGACTTTTTTTTATGGGGATACTTAAAAGACAAAGTCTACGCTATAAAACCTGCAACAGTCGCTGAATTGAGAGCAGCCATTGAACGAGAATGCACACGAATACCAAACGAAATGTTTCGTGATATTTGCGATTCCATTGCTTCGCGTTATCAGGAGTGCCTCGACCAGAACGGACGTCAGTTTGAAAACAGGCGTTGACAAAACAATTAAATAATGTCTGTAGATTCTATTACATTTTGAAAATTAAATGTATTTTAATAAACACTGCCTTTATAATTATTTAAAGTGTGTATACATTTTTTTGGGACGCCCTGTGTATATATATATATATATATATATACACAAAGGTGGGCAGGACCGAGTTCCAAAAGGACCGAACTCCAGGAACTCGGTCCTTTTTAAGGACCGTGAGCGGGAAAGTCGGTCCTTTCTCAGTGAGGACCGAAATGAGGAGCGACGGTCCATTTTTAAGCAATTCCGGTCCGGACGGTCTTTTTTAGTGATTTTAGTGTGTTTAGTGATTATTTGAAGTTCTAAAGAAGATGGATCGTTTCCTCCAGAAGACTCAGAAAGAGACTGAGACTGAACTGAAACTTGTTTCAACACCTGGAGGAGACGAAGAATCTACTGATGTTAGTTAGTGCTTCAACTTCAAGTCAAGCAACTGGAGCTCCTAGCGGAAGAACTGAACCCGGCAATCCCGGCAATTTTTCATTTTAATCAAATTTTTCACTTATATTATATATAAGGACCGAGGACGGAGTCGTTCCTAGGTCCTATCTTCAGAAAGGACCGTGACCGGGACCGTCGGTCCAGTTTGAGGCAAGGACCGGGACCGGGACCGTCGGTCCTTTTTGAGGCCCGGGTGCCCACCTTTGCATATATATATATAAGGGAATGATGTTTGTTTTATGTTCGTTTATACACATTTAAACGGCTGGGGTAATTTGCACCAAATTTAGTATGTACATTAAAGGAGAACCAGGGAAGGTTTCAGTAACACCCGCCCCTGCCAGTACCCATGTAGATTGTGTTTCGGGGGTGCATTTGCTGCGCAAGGCGCAGCGAGCCTTCTAGTATATTTAACTTTTGATTAGCTTCCGCCCGAATTGTTCATTCTGACGAAGGTCAAGCTTTTCATTCCACCTTAGACCTACGGTTTAACGTGGAATCCGAACCATGCCCCACCAGCAGCCCAGCGTCTTAACCACTAGGCCACTCAGGGTACCCACTTATCGGATCTTTTAAACTATTTCCCCCCCAGCTTCAGAGAGGGGGGACATAGTTTTAAAGGTCAATATTAGGGGAGGGGGAGATAATTTACATAATAGAATTTTTAAGATATGTATATAAGATACATATCTTGAAAATTTTATTATATTTTATCATATTTCCGGTTTATAGAGACCATTATTTACATAGGATAAAATTTGAATGCTCGGTTAGGTCAACTGTACGCCCTTGACGATTGGTTAGGTTTAGTCGTGATATTTTCGTTAAAACTAACGAAAATATCACGACTAAACCTAACCAATCGTCAAGGCGTACAGTTGACCTAACCGGGCATTCAATTAACCTAACTGGGCATTCAATAATTTTACTGTAGGTTTCGATATATATATATATATATATATATATGTCCGGTTAGGTTAACTGAATGCCCGGTTAAGTCAACTGAATACCCGGTTAGGTTCACTGAATGCCCGGTTAGGTCAATTGTACGCCCTTGACGATTGGTTAGGTTTAGTCGTGATATTTTAGTTAAAACCTAACCTAACCAATCGTCAAGGGTGTACAGTTGACCTAACCGGGCATTCAAATTTTATCCTACGTAAATAATGGTTCTCTATTTTATATGCTTGCAATAAATAATAAGTTTGTTGTTAATGTTTTCTTATCTTATTTTGGTTAATTTGCAGTTTTTAAACTTTGGGGAGGATATAGTTGAAAAGATCAACATTGGGGCGATGATTGTTGAAAAGACTATGTTGGGGGTGGGGGGAAATAGTTTAAAAGATCCCACTTATCTACACCAACCACTTTATTGTGTGGAAGGATGAGCAGCTGGGTTTTGCTGCGCGCCGGCTGCCGTCACCGGGTCACGAACCCGAAGCTGATGAATTCTTAGTCAGCGACGCTAACCACTACACCACCGAGGCGCAATTTATATTTATATATATATATATATGATGCAAACCCACAAGGAAAAAGAAAAATTATTCCAAGGCCTTTCGTGTATTCAGAAGTACACTTCGTCAGGGAATGACGGGAGAAGGCGAGATGACGAAAATATACATAATGTACAACGGGACAGAGAAATAAAAAGATTAGCACATTTGCATCATTCATTCATTTCACGTGTTTAATTGTGAAATTCATCCCATATATATATATATATATATATATATATATATAGAGAGAGAGAGAGAGAGAGAGAGCAGGGGCAACAAGCTTGACCTTCGTGAAATGAGGAATCATCGCACAGAACATTTGAAAGGTTGAAAGGTTGAAAGGTATAATATATATAGGCCAAGCAGAGGGTGTCTGCGTTTCTGAAAATCAGTAAAGGTAAATCTTGTCATGATATTAAAATAAGTCAAATTGAATTTGAATGTGTTCTTTCTGCTGTAAAATTCCCGGGAATTTTGAGAGTGGTAAATTTTCACTGGGAATTTCGGGGATTTTCGAAAACTTTTATTTTCACAAAACGAACAGCTGCGCATTCTCGAATCAAGATACTCTCTGTAATTTAATTGTTTTAGAAAAGTGTAAAATTCGCCCTTGGCCCCTCCTTCATGCAAAAAAAATATATAAACACAGCCAAGAAAAGCAATTCAAAATGTAGTTGGTGATGTTAGCAAATGATTCGCTTCAGTATGATACTGACATCTGGCAGTAGCGTGGAGTTGCAGATGTTGAAATGGGAAACGCTAATCCTTGAAATTTCTTTTAAACCCCAATTATTTCACAAGAAGAAAATGAAAACTCCTCGTGTATAAATAAGTCTCACCAATTAGTGAATATTAAAATATGAATTTTCTGCATACTGATTTCAAATTCCTATTTTTAGCTAGATATATTCCCCCCAAACCCGCATGAACTGAATAAAAACAACTTATATAAGAAACTACAACTTCTGTTTTGAGTGAATAATGCTTAAATGTTATATTTTACCATTTACTGATAAACCTTAAAAATGACCTAAAATTGGAAATTTCCCAAATTCACCAAATTCTCGATGCATTCAGAATTCCCAAAATTTTCCGTGAAAAGTTTTCAAAATTCCCTCGAGTTTCCATTCTTTCGCAACCCTATTCTGTTATGAACCAATTAAAGAATTTCCCTTTCAACAGCTATTCAAGTAGAACGAATGGATTGGAGGAAGAATTTTCTGTATTTGGATTAAAAATCGCATTTGCATTGAGCAATTTTTATTTTAGTACAATTTTATCAAGCCTTCATGTTTCAGAATTGTTTTCATTTCGTAGAAAAAAAAAAGATATTTTTAAAATACACTAATTTTATCTTCTTTCTTCATATTCATCCCTTAAATCTTTTGATCACCACCATTTACATTGATTTACACAAGTTATACAAGAAGAAATTCCACAGGAAGCTACATTATAATACTCATTAAGGAGGGTCAGAAACTAGCACAAGACTCAGGCATTTACATCGATTTACATGAGTTATACAAGAAGAAATTCCACAGGAAGCTACATTATAATAATTATAATCATTAAGGAGGGTCAGAAACTAGCACAGGACTCAGGCCAACAAATACGGCCCATTGCGCTAATTCCTGTATTATTATTATTATCAGCATCATCATGATTCGAACTTCCGATTTCAGTGTCTTTATATCGCTTATAGTGAGAAGTTCCATTATAATAATGCATTAAACAATGAACTAAAACTCTGTCTCATATCATTGGTTTCACCCTTTTTTCTCACTATTGCAGGAGAGTTAATCTGCTTTACATTAATAACTTTAATAAATAATTAGATAAAATGTATGAAACACCTTCTAGAAAGTAAATCACTTCTACCCGCTCGTCACAATCTTTCATATAACTATCCCTTTACTTCAACAATACAAACTCAATCCTTCTTCTTCTCTTAACATTCTTGGTGTTTCCTTTTCTCGTGATCTTTCCTGGAAAGATCACATATACTCGCTTTCCAAAACAGCTTCTAAGAGGTTAGGTGTGCTGTACCGACTCCACGGTTTCTTCATCTCTACTCAGTTGCTGTCTATGTACAGGAGTCTTTGTCCGCCCTTGTATGAAGTACGCTTCTCATATGTGTGGGGGCTCAACCCATACAGCTCCACTTGACCGTGTGGAATCAAAGGCTTTTCGTCTCATCATTTCCCCGCCTCTTACCGACTGTCTTCAATCCGTCTCTCTTCGCTGCAATGTTCCCTCACTCTCTCTTTACTATCGCTATTGTAACGGACACCGCTCTTCTGAACTCACTAACTGATGTCTCCTCCTTCAAGCGGAGCACGCAATACAAGACTATCGACGCAGTCTCATTCCGTTTCTGTCTAACTCTCTAACGCAAAGGTTAATTGGTATTTTCAGTCTTTCATCTACTCAACCGGTGAACTCTAGAAAAATCTTCCTCAATCCATCTTTCCCTCTGTCTATGACCTCCAATTTTTCAAACGCAGAGTGTCCGGGCATCTCGAAAATCCTGGACCCTGATTTTGGTTTTCTTCCTCCTCTATGAGGGTGGCGTTTTTGAGGGCATTCGCCCTTGACCCCCTCCTTCCTGCATAAACAAATATGAAAGCTGGAACTAGGTCACTTTTAACTGACCCGATATACCAAGTGACGCAAATCAGAAGCTATTTCCAGTTTTCAACAGAAATTTTCACTGAAGGTACGCAGTGAATGCACTTCGCAAGTCAACAAGACACTAGACAGTGCGACTTCATTATTATAAGTTAGTAAAAATTATATTATTTATCATCAAAAAATTTTTCTTCCAAAGTTATATTGTTTACACCTGACCCGGTCCGAAGGGGGTTATCCCTGACCTACTTTCATCTTTCTGACGTAACTAATTAACTCAAGAATTTTAATTACATTTGAGAAAGGGAGAAAATATAAAGAAATCAGAAGAAAACGTGAATAAATCTGAAGGAACGGTTTAGGAATTAGAAAGAATAATTTACATTTTGTCTTTTCTTTTCCCTCTCCCTTTTCTCCTCTATGGGAGTGGGTGAATTCCTCTCCCACGTTCTGCGAGAGGCGTTGGCATTCCTTACTGGCACCCATTGCCATGTTGTTAGGGGCCCTGCTAGACTCCTTCCGGGGTGACAGAGTCTGGGGTTTGGATCCCCAAACCTACAAGGAGAGCTTGTTCTCAACTAGTTGAACCTGGCTGAGCACGCCTGGTTGAGTCCCATTCTCTCTCTTCCTACGCGTCCATTTCTTTTCTTCATTCTTTCATCTCAGTCCCCCTCTTCTCCTTTCTCCTTTCTCTTCTTCTCTCTTTTTGGATTCTTTTGGAATCTATCCCCTCTCCTTTAGAAGTAAATATTTTTGTTAAAATGTGAATACTTTTAAATCTTTCTCTTTACCTAATTTCGTTCACCCTTATCTTAATCTATCGCAGTCAATGAATCTTCAGATGTTTTTCTATTATTATTATGTATTATTGTTATTATTATTAGCGGAACTCGGTCAATATGCCATGACATTCTACACAATGGGCTTTGATGGTGAAACACTGAAATTTTTCGCTAATCAGCAATAGTGCCTGTGTTTTTAAATATTTTCAAATTGATGCCTTATTTCGTACTTTCCTAGTTCCGAATTTTTTTTTAATGCCGTTTGGCACTTCTTGTATGCAGCTTACGCTTCAAGTAACAAACATTTCACAATGAAAATACTTTCCTGGAGAGAGAATAGCATGTTGACTGTACAGTGCATGTAGCCTATGATACGAAGCTCTCCTATATCATGTTAATTTGATTTTGTATTGAAGAGAAAGCAGTGCTAGGATTAGCAACGTTAACTTTTTACTAGCGATACTATTAACGCCGCTAATTTTCAAAATTGTTAGCGAAACAGGTAGCGGCGCTAAGTTTTCAGAGAAAATCAATCGCTAATTTTTTCAAGACCACTTGTATAAATTGAATAGAATTTATTCTTCCGTTGGTTTGTTTTCCCTATTAATATACTGTATACGAAAGGAACCAGTGGTGGCAAAAAGTAATCGAATACAAATAAAAATTACTTATGTCTAAAAGTAACTAAAAGTAGAAAGTAGAAATTATTTATCTGAATTAATTATATTATAATTAATCCAGAGAAGTAATTCCGGAGCAAGTGTAGTTTACGTCCCCCTGGCGCAAAAGGGGACACAAACTACACTAGGTCAAAGTTGGAGAACGTAAACTACACTAGGATCTTTAGGAGACATTTTTTAAATGAATCCATCAAATAAAACGTTAAAACTAACGAAAATATTACGACTTAACCTAACCAATTGTCAATATATATATACGATTTGACGATTGGTTAGGTTAAGTCGTAATATTTTCGTTAGTTTTAACGTTTCATTTGATTAGGTATACAATTTATATGGCAGGATAGATTCATAAACGATGCTTTTGAAAGGATTTGTGATATTTTTATTTCAATATTCCTAATTCTAATTATGTTGTACTAATTTTTTTTTATTTCATTGTCCTTTTTAAACACCAAGTTATTGTTTGCAATATTCCAATATTCAATCTTATTTCAATATTTTTATTTTAATTATGTTCTAATTTTTTTAATTGCAATATCTTTCGTAAACATTAAAATATATATATTTTTTTTAATTTATGTTAAAATCCTTTAATTTGGATTGGGGTCGAACTAGGCTGCTGTTTCTTGGATTGGGGTCTAACCGGGGTGCTTTTTCTTGGATTGGGGACTTTGGGGTGCTTATTCTTGGATTGCCCCCACAAATTTACAGTATCGATAAAAATTACTAAAAATATTTAGTTTAATTACGATGTTAAACATCTCAACCTTGGCATTACTCAGAGAAATGGTGTCAGTGGACAAGAGTAGGGTAACAAGAAATAATCCAGTTTAAAGAAATGTAGTTAAGTGAACCATGAGCGTTAATAATGAAAATTGTAATAATTTATAAACATATCACATTCACTGACATACCAAAATAGTTGTAATAAAAATAAAAAATCAAGACAAAACTTGGTACTGAACGACCTCTCAACTGTGCAAGTAGTCGCAGGTAATGTTAATAATATGAGAATTGAATGGCGAATGGGCTTGGTAAAATTCAGTACTTGAAAGCAAGTCGAAAACTTCTGTGTTAATGTCTTGCTAAAGGGGACAAATGCCCCCTCTTGCCCCTTCCTGCGGGCGCCCATGTTGATGAAGAAAATAGTAGCTCCTTAGTTAGTTTTAAGAAAAGGTTAGACGCTTTCATGAATGAAATAGAGTTTATAAATTGTGTAAATTAGTGGTGTACCGATTAATCAACATCGGCACCGGCAGAATTCGCCATTTATTGGGCATCGGCATCGGTATCGGCCAAATTTAGCCGATTTTCTCATCGTTTATTTGAAATTTTAAAATTTTCATTACAAAACAAAATCTATATTTATAGAAAATTGAACAGACAAAAACCACTATTTATGATAATTTATACTAGTTCCAAAGTGTAATTATATAAAAATATTTCAGTCACGTAAAAGGGAAAGTTTAATAAATTAAGTTCCACATAAATTTACATTTTCTCTAACTAGCTAATCTCTACATATTATAAATTATTGTAATCTCCTACTTTATATTAATAATAATGCTATTTTAAGTTGTACTTTATAATTTATATATTAAACCATCTAATTAAGTTATTATTAAGTTGACTTTATTTTGAGTATTTTAATAAACCCAAATTATATATCCATTTTTTTTATTCAAATTGGCCACCAGGGAGTTGAAATTTTAATTAAAAATTTAGTTGTTGTTGACAGTGTGGAAGAAAGAAAATATCTTCAACATAAGGAAAGACTAACTTTAAATATTGATATTCAATTTATTAAACTAAAATAAAATTATTTTATCATTTTAATGAATAATAAAACTTTTTAACATCATTATAGCTACAGTATATGAGTAACAAATTCTGATGCTGTTTAATGTGAAGTCATAGGCAGGGGGTTAGGGGGGTCACTTGAGCCCCCAAATTCAGCCCGACTGAATTTTTTCGGACAATTACATCCGAGAATTTGGGCAAAAGCTTAATACACATATTTTCAATCACCATGATTTTACCCGAAACTTTTTATGATTTTAATGTAGAATATCATCTCTTTCCTGGAGAGAGGGCGGGGAAGCCGGGTTAAATCCCCGGGGCCAGGACCTCTACGGGGCCCGGAAAGAGGGGGGATAAAATCTAAAAATATTAATAAAGCAATTGTTTAAATAACAGAGAAAATATAATTAATGAACATACATTTTATTGAGATTATCATACTATATGTTTTGAATAGTGACTTGGACATACTGTATAATCAGTTTGCTTGTTATGTACACAAAAAACACTCATAATAAAATACTGAGTAAACAGGGGGAGGGGGCCCATATACCAATCCTTCTCCTGGGGCCCGTGGCAGCTCTCGCCGGCCCTGCGGCGAAATGTATGTCTTCATATCTTCAACCATGCAATATTTGATTATAGAAAGGAAAACCTATCTCAAAACGTCAGTATTTAAATACCACATTTGATACAACCTGTTACAGCTTACTCTATTGGTTAATTTGTTTGGTGCTCAGCCTTTGTACAGTTGTGTTTACAAATCGTGTTTAATAAAAATATGGCTTAAAAATCGATTTTCGGTTCCGCTTATTTTTTTCGAACAAAACTTGTTTGCCCCCCACAAACAAAATCGGTCCCCTACGTCTATGTGTGTAGTGAGCTCAGGAAAAGCATTTAAACAAATATGAAATGTAAAAATATGAAAATTGAAAGTTTTCACACTAGATTAGTAAAATTTGTGAAGGGAATTGATTTTTTAAAATATAGGCAAAGAATCGGCATTGGCTAAATTTTGGAATTGCTACATCACTAGTGTAGATACTGTATATTTTTAGCTTAAGTTATGTAGGCTACTTTGGTAGCTTTGTAAATAGTTTTATGTTTATTAGCTGATTGAGATTATCATTTTGCAAGATTTTATTATAAAAATATAGCTTATGACTTGGATAACTTCGATAGGCCTAAGTGGCTTCATGTTTTCCAAATGAAATGTAATATATATGGTAGGCCTTTTCCGAAATTTGTACCGTTTTCAATTTTTTTGAAAATAAGATATTTAATGTAGATTTTTACGCTGATTTAAAAATGTAAGTATTTTTTTGGAGAAATTATTATTTTAAAAATTACACGGTGTTCTAGTTTATGTATATATATATTTTGGTACTTGTAGGTTATCTCACCCCCCCGACCCCCACCAATTTTGACAGAATATTTTCGTTAAAACTAACGAAAATATCACGACTTAACCTAACCAATTAATTATCAAGGGCGTACAGTTGATCTATTAGTAAATAGTAAATACTATTCCAGAAACAAACAATGTTATAATTAATAATAGATCAACTGTACGCCCTTGATAATTAATTGGTTAGGTTAAGTTGTGATATTTTCGTTAGTTTTAACGAAAATATTCTGTCAAAATTGGTAGGGGGGAGATAACCTACAAGTACTTATATTTTTGCTACCTACACGAAGGGTAGAAAAAATAAGTGAATGCCCGGTTATGAATTGCCCTGTATGAATTGGTCCCCAATTAACCCACCCCTAATATCTCCAGTCTAACTGTAAAGTAGGTTAAGCCCAGCCTTGTAGGGGTCAGCCTAGAGATTCCGGAAATGGTCCAGAGCGGGCAGAGTAAATTGAGGTCCACAGTAAGATTCCTCACCAAATTAGGTTAGGATAATTTACCTTAGCTTTTGTTAAGCTATGAGTTGATGCTAGGTCTTAGACCACAATGTAGGCCTAATTTAACTGGACCTAGTTTATATGTTATCCCCAAACTGGGGTTCAGAAACACAACTGTTCACTTACCGAGTGTTATTAGACAGTCCCTCTTCTCTTTGCTCAATTTATGAGAGCGCACTTGCTGGTGGAGATCTTTTATTGTCTTCAAGCCCCTTCGTCCGCCATGCCGTTCTTCCCACCAAGTTCCTCCGTTCTTCCCCCGGCTTTTTCCACCAGCGTCCTTTTTCTTTGTTGGTTGATTGGTAGTGTGTATCAATACTACCAAGCACGCTCTATCACACAGTACACAAATATTAGTGTGGAGAATAACTCTGGTGAGCAACCAATTGGTTTCATTCACCCAGTTATTGACATAAAAGGAGTTTAATAATTGTTAGATTAACTACCTACTCAGTGGACCATTTTTGTTACCTCCCAACTACCCACATGTATCAGTTTTCCATAAATTTGGGAACACGAACAGGACACAGTCTTCCTTTTCTACATTCCACTGTTGTTTGGGGAGTAACAGGGTTCAGAGTAAGATTAGGGACTAGTTTTTCCACTATTTTCTAAGTGTAAATAATGGTCTCTCTCTCTCTCCTCTCTCTCTCTCTCTCTCTCTCTCTCTCTCACTCTCTCTCCCTTTCCAGTGAATATAGGTTTAATTCGCGTAACCTTTCCCAATAATTTAGCTCTTTGCACCCATTGATCTTGGCTGTGAAGCTTCTCTGAATCCCTTCTGTTGTCTAATGTATTCTTTTATATATATATATATATATATATATATATATATATATGTAAAAATGAACCATAAATAATTCCCATATTCCTATATTATCTTATCCTTCATGTAATTCTTGTATTCATTTATATAGTCTCTGTATCCATTGTAAGAAAAAGTATCCATTTTAAAAATTCATGTGTTATATGGTTCATGTATAATCTTATATATTTAACTTTATATAATGCCTATACTCATATGTATGTACGTGTGTGTATTCATTTTTACATAAGGACCAAAATCGCCCAACGCGAGTTTGGATAAAATATTTGATTCACTTTCTATTTTGCTAAATAATTGGTGACCTGTTGTTTTTTAAAATCTCATAATCATTTTTTAGATTTCGCTTAATAAGGAATCCTGTTAAGCTTTGCAATGTTCACATTTTGTATACACTCTCTTTCGTTATAAACAATGAGATCATGTCTTGCCTAAGCATTAAAATTGTACATCTTAAACCTTAAAATTTCACTCATATGCATATTTTAGTGTAAAGATGCATAGTCCGATTTCCACTTTTAGTTAACTTGGCAGATCATGATAACATCAGATCTGAAAAGTCGCGGTTTAAGATAAAAATATGGTTTCGTCTTCAAATATTTTGTTTACTCGTTCAAGCCTTACCACAGCTAAAAATTTACTTATTTTCAAATATTGTGCAAAAATAATACAGCCTTCTTAGCATTTAATAATAATAATGTTAGCAGTTTTTGGGTATATAAACCCATTCAAATTAATCCATTGTCATTCAGAAGCTAATTCAGAGGCTGAGCACTACCTGTATTTTTTTAGCAGTAAATTTACAGTGAAGAAACTTTTTATTGTCCCCTTCGAGCCTTGCTCTCTTCAGAAAAACTTAGAAAACTTTCCGGATACGCTATAAGAAGAATCCGGAACCTTCAGCATTTAGATTGCAAATCTACCAGAGTCCTCCGAGCCACTATAGAAGAACTCGGAGAGTAACATAGAAGAAAAACCACTTCAAGGCACCTATCCGTTGCTTGCCTCCTAAACCAGAACCCCGTCAATCCGAACCACCCCAGGGCCATAGACGGAGGGGTTAACAACTGGCGACCCTGCCAGGATAACCCCTCCGTCTATGGCCCTGGGGTGGTTCGGATTGACGGGGGTTCTGGTTTAGGAGGCAAGCAACGGATAGGTGCCTTGAAGTGGTTTTTCTTCTATGTTACTCTCCGAGTTCTTCTATAGTGGCTCGGAGGACTCTGGTAGATTTGCAATCTAAATGCTGAAGGTTCCGGATTCTTCTTATAGCGTATCCGGAAAGTTTTCTAAGTTTTTCTGAAGAGAGCAAGGCTCGAAGGGGACAATAAAAAGTTTCTTCACTGTAAATTTACTGCTAAAAAAATACAGGTAGTGCTCAGCCTCTGAATTAGCTTCTGAATGACAATGGATTAATTTGAATGGGTTTATATACCCAAAACTGCTAACATTATTATTATTAAATGCTAAGAAGGCTGTATTATTTTTGCACAATATTTGAAAATAAGTAAATTTTTTAGCTGTGGTAAGGCTTGAACGAGTAAACAAAATATTTGAAGACGAAACCATATTTTTATCTTAAACCGCGACTTTTCAGATCTGATGTTATCGTCGTGTTTAAAGCATAAGGGCAACGTACCATCCACCGCTCCAATGCATAAATATCCAGTATGCCAGAGGCCCTGGCAAAGAACTGGAATGGATATACTGGGACCATTTCCCAAAACATCAAAGGGAAATCAGTACATCATTGTGTTTACGGACCACTTCTCGCGTTACAGCGAAGTAGCCGCCATTCCAGACCAGACCTCGGAAACTGTGGCAAGAGCCCTAGTGGAACGCGTCATCCAAAACCATACCACTCCTTCCATCCTAATCTCGGATAACGCCCGTAGTTTCACTTCCAAACTGTTCGAGTCACTCTGTAACATGTGTAGAATTAAAAATACACACATTGTGGCATACCACCCGCAGGCAAACGGCTTAGTGGAAAGGCACAATCGAAAGATCTTGGAAGCCCTGCGCCACGTTGTCGATGCATCCTCCCGTACATGGGATGATTCCCTTCCCATGGTACAAACAGCCATCAACAATGGCTATAATGTGTCCATCGGGGACACCCCTCATTTCGTTCTATATCACTACGACAAGCGTCTACCTTTTGATTTGCCCGACCAAACCGACCCGGCAGTCCTAACATCTTCCGAAATGGCAGAAGCAAATCAGCAACTAGCTGAACGATCTTTCAAGATTTTTGACATAATCCGCTATGCCCTCGACCAACGAAACCAACAGATGGAGCAAGAACAACATAGGCGTCATCCCCGTCAACGGACTATAATCGTTGGTATGCGATGTTATCTGAAGAGCGTGAAACCGCCAGGGGCTCATCGCAAATTATACCCGAAATGGGATGGCCCATATAGGATTATGAAAGACCTCGGAAAAAATCGTTATGAAATCCTCGACCTCCGGGATCATTCCAAACTAAAGATCATTCACGCTGACAATTTGAAGATAGCTTCCGAGCAACACCTTCCCAAAAAACAGCTGCCAGGCGTTCGAGCCGCCTATCCTTCAAAAGGTCAAGATATTAACAAATCGGGCAGGGATCAAAAAACTGAAGTAGTCACCGCGGGAACCGCTACCCATGACGAAGATTGGTACCTCGTAATACCACCATTACTCGAGGCAATCTCTGAACAAGAGGAGGCCCCAGAGCCAAGCGTCCCATCGGACCCAGACCCTGGAGAAACCCCTTCGAGAGAATCACTCAGTGGAACTCCACCATCTCCTCCAACTCCACCATCTCCTCTGTCACCACCCTCGCCGATTGATGATCGACGCACGGACCCGACATACCGCCCGCAAATGCATCACCCACGTGAACTAGAACCTTCACATAAGAAACGAACCCGCTCAGAATCCGAGCTCAACGGTCGACCCCCATTGCCACCAAAACGAGGCCGACCCCTTCGCCCACCAACACAAGTATCCACACAAGTATCCACACAACTACCCCCAGCTCCGTATAACTTAAGGCGTAGAAATGAATAAAATTGTCCCCCTTATAATTTTCCAAATTATTTACTCTTGTAGACCTAGCATTAAATTTCTACCGGAGTTGTTATAGAAAAACTTGCAGAAGGTAAATTTTTGAAAGGGCATGCAGACCTTTATATAAATTTGCAACCCCCTGCTAGAATTAAAATCAATCTCCTTCAGATACAAACCCAATTAGAAACGTTTGAAAGTAAAGTCCAAATTCTTTCCAAGGAAAAGATCAGATAAGTCGCGTTCTGTTAGAAAATACCCTCGAAAATATTCAAACTACAGCACGCGCCCTATCAGAAATATTAGCCTTACCATGGATACAAACTGAAACCAAAAATTCCGAAAACTTTAACCAAAGAAGTAAAAGGGGACTGATAGATATAGGGGGAAAAAAAAAAAAAAAAAGAAAGGGGGAAACTGTTCAAAGGTTTATTCGGATTAGCAACCGAAGAAGATATTAAAAGAGTTGAACTTAAATTGAATCTCTTCGCTCGGAATCGACAATATAATGGACACATGTTAGAACAACTATTAGGTCATTACACGAAAACAATCGCTTCCTTCACTCCCTTTCGGACAGATTCACATACCTTGAATCCATGTTAGCTCAATACAAAGAACACAAACGATATCTAGAATTAATAGAAATAATGAACATACAAGTAACCCTAATCGATAAATACTTACAACGAATAACTACGATTCATTCCAAGGTTTTGCGTGCAACCCAGCTAGCCCATGGAAAAATCACTCTTTCCACCCTAATACCATGGGAAATACTCCAGTCCTTGATTCACACCGCCCAGTCACAATTAAAAATCACCCATATTCCCACTCAACCACACTAATTACCCTCAATTTCTAGAATACACCTGGACTGTACATGGACCACGCCCCTACACATACCTCATAATTATACCATTTTTCGATTTCCTCACTTATGACGTATATAGATTTCACCCTTTCCCAACACCCTACCAAAATAACTCTAATGTCTATCGATTGTATTTACCCACCGTACCACCTTACCTTTTCCTCACCAAAGATCTATCAGCTTATTCTATGATGTCAGATAGCGACGTCCGGCATTGCCGATTCCCGCAACCAAATAAACAACTCATCTGCCCTCCACTCAAACCAGTTATTCTTCCCACTACTAGGTCTTGCTTTGTCGATTTAATTCGTGACCGGCATGCCCCCGTATGTTCATTTAAAAAATTTCATTCCCCTAAAACCATCCAACTACGAATTGGACCAGACATCTGGGTTTCCTTCGCGAACAGGACTGCCGCTACCCTCGAGTGTCCATCAAATTATTCCCTCATTACAATCCCTATGATTATTCGGCTACCAATTGGTTGCTCCTTGCGTTCAAAAGCCCTCCAAATATACAACCCGTATAAGGTTACCCTTAATAACTCATACCCATTTCCGTCGCAAATTAAATTTAAACCCGTCATAGAGATCTTAAATCTCTCCATAAAACCTGTAACCATCCTACCCGAACTGCATGCCCCTGAATGGAATGATCAATTGAGCCGGTTTAAAATTTCGGATGATAACCAAAACAACCTCTTACAAATACTACAACCGGTAACCATTTTCTCAACATCTGCCGTTAGTATCATTATTGTGTGTGCTATTATCCTCGGTGTATTTGTGATGAAAAGATCATTCTGGGAACAAAGAAAACCCAGTGACACGGAACATGAAACTATTTATGCACGACCAAGAGTGCGTACCCAGACCACGTGAACTAGACTTAAACCACCCGACTTATGTTGTATATATAAATCTGTATTATAAAACCAATAGTTATCATCTAGTTAGCCTTAGTTAGGATGTTACGTTATTATATTAATATCATTCTAGAGGGAAGAGCCCTGTAAAAATGAACCATAAATAATTCCCATATTCCTATATTATCTTATCCTTCATGTAATTCTTGTATTCATTTATATAGTCTCTGTATCCATTGTAAGAAAAAGTATCCATTTTAAAAATTCATGTGTTATATGGTTCATGTATAATCTTATATTTTAACTTTATATAATGCCTATACTCATATGTATGTACGTGTGTGTATTCATTTTTACATAAGGACCAAAATCGCCCAACGCGAGTTTGGATAAAATATTTGATTCACTTTCTACTTTGCTAAATAATTGGTGACCTGTTGTTTTTTAAAATCTCATAATCATTTTTTAGATTTCGCTTAATAAGGAATCCTGTTAAGCTTTGCAATGTTCACATTTTGTATACACTCTCTTTCGTTATAAACAATGAGATCATGTCTTGCCTAAGCATTAAAATTGTACATCTTAAACCTTAAAATTTCACTCATATGCATATTTTAGTGTAAAGATGCATAGTCCGATTTCCACTTTTAGTTAACTTGGCAGATCATGATAACATCAGATCTGAAAAGTCGCGGTTTAAGATAAAAATATGGTTCGTCTTCAAATATTTTGTTTACTCGTTCAAGCCTTACCACAGCTAAAAAATTTACTTATTTTCAAATATTGTGCAAAAATAATACAGCCTTCTTAGCATTTAATAATAATAATGTTAGCAGTTTTTGGGTATATAAACCCATTCAAATTAATCATTGTTATTCAGAAGCTAATTCAGAGGCTGAGCACTACCTGTATTTTTTTAGCAGTAAATTTACAGTGAAGAAACTTTTTATTGTCCCCTTCGAGCCTTGCTCTCTTCAGAAAAACTTAGAAAACTTTCCGGATACGCTATAAGAAGAATCCGGAACCTTCAGCATTTAGATTGCAAATCTACCAGAGTCCTCCGAGCCACTATAGAAGAACTCGGAGAGTAACATAGAAGAAAAACCACTTCAAGGCACCTATCCGTTGCTTGCCTCCTAAACCAGAACCCCCGTCAATCCGAACCACCCCAGGGCCATAGACGGAGGGGTTAACATATATATATATATATATATATATATATATATATATATATATCAGGTGGGCGAATAAAAAAGGGAGACCTCGAACTTTGGCTATAAAATCCAAAGTTATGGTCAGATTTCAATATTTTTTTCACACCCCACAACTAAGTAAATTTCCTATATGGTAAGCGGATTTCAAAGAAAAATAATGAAAATTACGAATTTATTGAACACTTCTTTATGCCACTGGAAATTCTCCATTTACA
This sequence comes from Bathynomus jamesi, assembly GCA_023014485.1. NCBI lineage: Eukaryota > Metazoa > Arthropoda > Malacostraca > Isopoda > Cirolanidae > Bathynomus > Bathynomus jamesi. The sequence goes on from JAJOZX010008750.1 coordinate 168,837, forward strand.
TTACTGCATTGTCAGGTCGGCAAAAAAAAAGGGAGACTTTTTAAATCCTTCATATCTCGGCAAATACGGTACATAGAACCATGAAATTTTAGTATGTTAATCCCAGGTAATTTTATGGTTTGTATACCATCTTTTTAATTTAGCTGAGAAACTGGATTTATGGCGAATATTCCAGAAAAATCTTGCGATAATTAAAGCGATTTTTTCATAATTAACGTAAGCTAACTGCAGAAGGTTTGGACTAGCTTCTCAAGAAAATCATTAAACAGGAGATGCTAAAAGATCGCATACAAACCATAAAATTACCAAGTACTAACATACTAAAATTTCATGGTTCTATGTACCGTATTTGCCGAGATATGAAAGATTTAAAAGGTCTCCCTTTTTTTTGCTGACTTGACACTGCAGTAGTAGTGTAAATGGAGAATTTCCAGTGGCATAAAGAAATGTTCAATAAATCTGTAATTTTCATTAGTTTTCTTTGAAATCCGCTCACCTTATAGGAAATGTACTTAGTTGTGGGGTGTGAAAAAATAATTGAAATCTGACCATAACTTTGGATTTTACAGCCAAAGTTCGAGGTTTCCCTTTTTTTTGCCCACCCGATATATATATATACACACACACAAGGGCCGCTCAACATATTTTGCCCCACCTGTTTTTTTCTTTCCAAGTTTCCTTGTAAGTTCCAGAAATTTTGTACACAAGTAGTTAAATACCTTTTTTACAAGTTTTTATTTTCCACATTAGTCTCCATCCTTTTCTACGGCTTTCCTCCACCTCGAAACAAGGGCCTTTGTTCCTTGCTGGTAAAAGTCCGCTGGGTTCCGCTCGAGCCACCTCTTAACCTCCTCAACAACCTCATCGTCACTCTGAAACTTTCTTCCACGAATAGCATCCTTCATTGGCCCAAACAAATGGAAGTCTGAAGGTGCCAGTTCCAGGCTGTATGGAGGGTGGGGTAACACAGTCAAGCGCATTTTTGTGATGGCCTCTCTTGTTTGCAAAATATTGTGTGGTGTTGCGTTATCGTGCAAAAGAAGGACGTCTTCCGGTTTTCTCTCCGGTCGAACTCGCTTTATACATCTATGGAGTCTCTGTAGGGTAGCAATATATGCTTCTGAGTTGATTGTATGTACTTTCTTCATAATGTTCACGAGAATCACCCTTTTTATGTCCCAGAAGATGGTGGCCATAACTTTTCTTGCAGAGGGAGCTATTTGAATTTTTTCTTGCGTGGGGAGTCTTTGCGATGCCACTCCATGGCCTGAAGTTTTGTTTCGGGTTCAAAGTGGTGTACCCAAGTCTCATCCCCAGTCACAATTCGTGAAAGGAAGTCATCCCCTTCTGTCTCGTCTCGAACCAACGACTGAGAAGCAAACCGTGAACACGCTTTTGAGTATCCCAGTTGCTGAATTATCGTATTCACACTTCCTTTACTAATTCCTAGCTCCAGTGATAGCTCCTTGTATGTGACGCGCTGATTTGATCGAATGATGCTGTTAGCACGTTGCAGAGTGTGAGATGTCACAGCCGATGCCGGGCGACCGCTGCATGGCTCATCATCGAGGCTGGCTCTCCCTCTCTCCGATGATCTCTCACGTTTAGACCAGCGTCCAACTGTGCTTCGCTCAACAACAGCATCTCCGTAAACGTTTTGTAGACGTTTGTGAATATTTCCAACTGTTTCCTTCTCTGCGATTAAGAACTCGATAACAGCTCTCTGTTTACGACACACATCAGTGTCAGACGCCATTTTCGAAACTGCGTTACCCATCGGTTTTATACAAGGCCGTTTAAAAGCGGTTTCATACAAGGAGGGGAGGTTCAAACTGGAAAAAATCGGGTTATGTGAAGCGCAGAAAGTTCAAACTTACGGCCTATTGTGTATATATATATATATATATATATATATTTAGGGTGGTCCACGAAATCGAAATTGTTTATTTATTTTGTGCTCAGTGTTTATTTGGTTCCTTTCCCCAAAGAAACACTGCATACGAAGTTTTAGGTCATTATGACTTTGTTTAGGGTATGCACAAGCTGACTAAGAAAAGTTCACATTTTTTTTCTCTTTCCCTATAGAATGACTCTTGTACCTTATCTTACCTTATGAACCTTATGTTGTTTCGTGCGTTGGTCTCTCTTCACACGGAGGTCAAGCTGGTGGCTCCGCCTCTAGGTCTGGCCTGGTGGAGGAGCGAGTTGCTTTCTTGCGCTCTCCACCGTACATAGCCAGGCACGCCCGGCTCATCTGGTACTGTCCTGAGCCAGGCATCCAGTCTTTTCTTGAAGACTTCAACTTTGACCCCCGTTACGTTTCTGAGGGGGGACGTCAAAACTGAGCAGTATTCAAGTTTTGGTATAATCAGTGTTTTAAGCAGGGGAATCGTTACTGTCCTGTCCCTTCTCTTGAACGTTCTTAGAACCTGTCCGGCAACTCTTTTTGCTTTATTTATCGCATCTGATTTTGTGTTTCGAATTTCGCATCATCTGTCATTATTATCCCGAGATCAATCGCTTTCATGCTTCTCTGAATTTCCTGTCTATCTGGAGCATAATATGCAGTCTGTTTAAGTTCTTCTTTTCTACCATATCTCAAGAGCTGAAATTTCTCGGCGTTGAATGACATGTTGTTGTCTTCTGACCATTTGTATATTTTTCGTGTCCCTCTGCAAGACCTTCACGTCATGTACATCGCTGATTTTTCTGCTGATCTTTGTATCGTCTGCAAAGGATGTTACTATACTATTGCTGTTTACTCCGCTGTCTATGTCTGTTAGCATGATAATGAACAGGAGTGGGGCCAGTACTGTCCCTTGTGGTACTGAGCTGCGTACTTCCGATTCTGATGATGATATACCTTGAATTTTGACGACCTGCAGACGATCACTAAGGAAGTTGTAGATCCATTTTTCCACTTTGCCTGTTATTCCCATATCTTTAATTTTATGTGCTATTATACCATGGTCACATTTATCGAAAGCTTTAGCAAAATCTGTGTATATAACATCGTAGTTGTCATTGCCTTCCAATGCATCTAGGATATTGTTGTAGTGCTCTATTAGTTGTGATAGGCATGATCTACCTGATCGGAATCCATGCTGATTTTCGTTGAATCTTTCCCGTGTCTCCAGGAAATCATAAATTTTCTCTCTAACTATTCTTTCAAATACTTTGGTGAGGTGGGACGTCAGTGACACTGGTCTATAGTTCTTTGCTTGAGATCTGTCCCCTCCTTTATATATAGGGACAATGTTTGCTCTTTTCAAGATGCTCGGTATTTCCCCAGTGTCTAGGGATCTTCTCCATATCCAGTATAAAGGTGTAGCTATTTCATTTTTACAGTTTTTAACCAATAATGCGTTCCAGTTGTCCGGACCTGCAGCTGAATGTAGTTTCATTTGTCCTATAGCTCTCGCTACATCTTCTGGTGTAAAATCAAAGTCTGTTATATACTCTCCTTGCAATTCCTCTTCAAAGAATGCGTTTATGTCAGGTATCGCTTTGTCACTTTTTGGGGTACTGAAAACTGATTCATATTGAGCTCTCAATGTATCAGATATTTCTTTTGGATCGTCGGTTAGTTCATTATTTCCCGTCCTTAAGGGCCCAATAGCGGCGCGCGTTTTTGTTTTCCTTTTTGCATAGCTATAGAAGTATTTTGGATTTTCCTTTATTGCTTCTACCGCATTTTCCTCTTCCCTCTCTGTATGGTCCTTAATCAGGGCTTGTATTTCCCTATCGATACCCTCCAGTTTTCCTTTTATTGCTTTCCTGTCATTATCTCCGCAGTTACCTAACTTCGCCTCCACTCTCTTTCTTTTGCGGAATAGTCTTCTCTTTTGCCTCTCTAGCCAGCTCCTCTTTCCTTTTGGCTGTGATTTCGGAGCATATTTTTCTAAAATTCTCAGCGTTTTTTCCTACAAGGTTGTTAGCATTTCTTCAGTTGTTTTATTCTCTAAAATTGTTCTCCATTCTATTTGGGCCATGTGCGATCTGATTGCTTCCCAATTTATAGTCTTCGAGTTTAAGTTAAAAGCCCCGAATTTACTTCTTTCCACAATATGTGTATTGTCTTCTAATGCTGCCGTCATATTTGTTGATATCTCGATTAAGTTGTGGTCTGAGATAATGGTTGGGGTTATTTTTATATCAGCAATCAAGTTCGTGTTATTCGTGAATACCAGATCCAGGCAGTTATTTTTTCTGGTATTTTCTGTTATCGCCTGTGTCAGCATAAACTCATTTTGTGGGAAAATGATACTCAAGTATTTCATATCTATAGGTAAATTTTTATTTAAGTGATTAATTTATTAATTAGAGGCAAACCAAACACAAACAATGCTGATTGAAACAAGAAAACAACTTTCCCGTTCTCACGATTACAAGTTAACCTTACTTGCACTAGGAAACTGGCGTCGATGTGTAGCGACCACCTGCAGCAGATACTGTTTTTGTTCTTCGTTCTTCGTAATGGAAGAGTTATAATCCTGAATTAGCTTCACCCCTCTTTCAGCCACATCATTCACTACCAGCATATCTTGGAGGACTTCCTTGGCCTGGACGAACTGCGGATCATCCTTTCATGAATCCGGACCCTAGTAGAGTGGTCTGGAAGAAGCGGTTGGTATTCTTGGATGCCATCTTCTTCAGCGTCAGTGACGGAATGTCCTCTTCCGGCACTTTAATTCTCTTCGGTGGATCTATCACTCCTTCCCTTACCCTCATCGACTCCAGGATTCCTCTCTTCTCCATATTGGAAACTGCGTCACTGAATAGAGCCAGAGCTACCACCTCCTCGCTCAGATACCACAGATGTCGTTGGAATGCCTTTGTAGCTGCCGCTCCAACTGCTCCATCCACTTTATTCCTGTATTCATGAATTTTCTTAAGAAAGGAGATATCGTTGCGCGGGGCTTCAAAGATTATGGGAGCCTTGAACCATGCTGGTCCGTAGACAAGAGCAACAAAGAGGGACACGGTTCGAATGGACTTCTCTTCTTTGGGGGACACCTTAAACTGAGGTTGAAACATGAATATTTGGAGACAGTATATTACCTTTGACATCCAGCGAGCATGGTGTATGGGGACAGGCTGTCCAAATCGAATCCTTCGGGGAGGTGTCCCATCTAGGAAGACTACGCCAAGCTCCAGGAGTCGGCGGTAGTCGTCGCGGGGTTGCTTACACTCAAGAGCTTTTATGCAGTAGTCGAAAGCTTCTTGTACCCATTCAGGGTTCTCTTTGAAAACTGCACTGACGTGGTAGTCCATCATTCCAGTCTTGAAGTTTGCTTGATTGACCCGCTGCTAATTCGTTTGGAACCGTTGAAAGAGGAGAACCTTCAGACCGCTGGACGATCCATGAACTGTCTTGAAGACGTCTTTGAGAACGCCCTCCAAGATATGGTGTCTGCAAGCAAGGTGGAATAAATTTCTTCCCAGTCGCTGTTCAATCAGAGTGCAAGTTCCACCAGTATGACCCGTATTGCTTGGAGTCTTATCAAAGTTCATGGCAACGACTCGATCTTCGACCTTCCAATCCTTTAAGGCCTCAACCACGGCGTCTGCTTGAGCCATTCATGTTCCACATGCGAGCTTTGGAACACCCAGGAGTTGGGTGTTCTCTGACGATGACGAAACATCCTTCCCAGAGATTAGTACTGGGAGATGATCGACGTAGTCATTTTCTGTGAGGAATGGAAGGAGTTTCCCGTCCCAATGAACAACAATTTCAGTATTGGCGCCAGAAGATGAGAAAGCTTGTTTCACATAAGTGATGTGGTCACTGCGATGTCGCATACGGGTTCTCCTGAATGTAGAGCGACTGATAGCCAGTTCATCAATGTTCCCTCCAAGGCTTTTCACAGTAGCTGTCACGATGTGAAATGCCTCACGATCGCTGGTGTTGGTTCTCTCCAGGGCGGCAGCGAGACCAGGGGACATGAAGTTCTTAGGCCTCGCTTGAGGTGCAGGACGAGGAGCTGCATTTGACGGGCCAGGGACCTGAAAATCCGAATCCATTCCAACTCGAAGCATTTTCGGAAATGAACGAGGGCCTTCATCATCAGAAGAGGTGCTGGTTGACTCCAGCTGAACGGTCTCTTGCGCTTTACGCATCTGCTTCTCTGTTACTTCCTTTTGCTCTCTGGCCTTCTTCTTAAGATACTTCTGTTTCATTTCTTTCTTAGCCAGGGCTTCGTCGACTCGTCCCATGTGAAACTTGCGTTCCCTCTCTTGGTCTTTCAAGAAGACTCGGTCTTCCTCTATCCGGATTAGTCTTTCCATATCATGATGCTTAATGTTAAAGAGCTTTTCAAGATTGTTTGAGAACTCTTGTTCCTTCTGTATTTATGGCTTACTTCTCCTGTTGGAGCCATTTTTCAACTTCTCCCAAGAGGACAGGATTCCATTCAGGGTTCGTTTGATATTCTGCTTCTCTTGAGTAGGGATGCAGGCCATTCCCCAGATATTCATGGTTTCCTTCACCCAGGGCCGGATTTACTTGCTTGTGGGCCCTAGGCCAAACCTTATCAGTGCCCCCCCAAAAAAAATATTATATATATATATATATATATATGCAAATAACTGCAATGACCGCGCAGTATATAATGAATAGAAACGACATAAGTATTAAGGAACGTTTCCGCACACGTCTCCTCCTCGTGTGCGGAAACGTTCCTTAATACTTATGTCGTTTCTATTCATATTATATATATATATATATATATATATATCGTAATATTGTAATGTTAAAAAAAAAAAGAATTACAACATAATGTAACACATCAATAATTTTATTCAAATTAGTTTTATATCATGTACAACTTATTCTTACACAAAGGAATAATGGAAAAAAATACAGTCAAATTGAAGCATAATAAATTTTGCAATAAGAATTACAACATAATGTAATACATTACACATTAATAATTTTTAATCAAATTAGTTCCATATCAAGTACATCAAAGTAAATCAAGTTCCATACCATGTACATCTTACACATAGGAATAATGGAAAAATACAATGAAACTGAAGCATAATAAATTTTGCAAGCACAACTATGTGAAGTTCAAAATGACTTTTTCCTGCTTTTTTCTATGGCAAATTTGTCAATGATACTGTTTGTGTCAAGGGATTGTAGGAGGTCCCCAGTGGGCCCCCAGTTACTGGTGGGCCCTAGGTCAATGGCCTATGTTGCCTATTGGAAAATCCGGCCCTGCCTTCACCACTATATTGATGCACTCGTTTTTCGTAGGAGTTGGCTCACTCATTTTCAGGAGATGAAAATAACGTTGGAGAACTTGCCTAAGAGTAGGCAGACGGGACTTAGGAATCGCTTTGATGGTGCCGCCAACCAAGTAGATAGTTGTTTTCTTACGCAATGCAGTCGCCATCATCACAACCGAGAGAGAGAAACCAAAAATTAACATTTTTTATTATTATGGAAATAATATAGAAATACAGCAACTTCAAACATGTAGACTTTTAAAGTCACACTTTCAATTAAACATGCACTAATGTACATGGATTTTCAGCAAAAATTATTATTCAACATAAACCAAAAACAGCAACGCAACAGTAATATAGCAACTTTAAGCGTCATAGCAATTTATAACGCAATAGAAAATATATAATTTGAAGTATACACAGTTTTAACATTACTCTTTAGGGCTAAATTTGCATTAATGTACATCTCTTTTCAGAAAAAAATTATTATTCAACATAAACCAAAAATAATAACGCAAAAGTAATATAACAACTTTAAGCGTCATAGGAATTTATAACGCTATAGAATATATATTCACCTTAATTAAATATTAATATTATTTAATTATTAATTAATTATTAATTAAATATTAATTAAATATTGACCTGAGTCATTAAAAAGCAAGCTAAGATAAATGATTCCCAGTGATGCGAGAACACTTAATACACCCTCTCCGATTCCTGCCAGGAGAGTAACTGAGGAAAACCGTTAGTATTTGTAATACGATGCCAAATCGTAGTATGTTCAAAAATAAGAGTTAGCAACTGTAAACTTAATTAATTAGTTAATTAGAAACGTAATTTGGAATTAGAAACTGGGCGAAATACGCAATTTTTTTCTACGTTTCACGTTATGCTGCTATGTAGGCCACATCAGAACTGAACATTACAGGCCATTAAAAATGGCAGCCGTGTGCATACCCTAAATATATATTAATTTAAAAAAATTCACGTGTGCTTGTTTCTCATCTAATGGGTACGTTTGGACTATGCGCACACAAAAATTTCGGAGAAAAATATTTCACCCCCCTTCTGTGGACCACCCTAATATATATATTATATATATATATATATATATATATATATATATATATATATATATATATGAAAGCTTGGTTTGGCTGTTTTTGGGCTGGTTTTTAAGCATGATTTGGCGGGTTTTCAATTTTTTACCTGGTAGCACTGGCCTGGGGTGACAGTTTTAGTATTAATATTTTATATTAATGCATATACTCGTAGAATAAATTCGTAATAATTTAAAATGTATTCTTTCTATAAAATGTACAAACTAAAACAAAACCTGCTTATCTCTGTAACTGTATGTACAAACTTTAGTACATAGTTATAGAGAAAAGCACATCAATAGACACCGGTACAAGGCCAAAGGGGGGGGGGGACCACCTCTGTCGCCCCTCCCCTCCCTTCGGTACGCCCCTGTCCTATGGACACATCCAATGTTCCAAAGACAATTTCCACAATTCAGTTTAGGTTTAATACATATCGCTCGCATAAACGTACCTAAAGTGAATAATGAACAACATTAAATTTGTCACTATCTTTGAAATTTGCAGGCTGTCATATTTGTTATGAATATCAGTGTGGATGTACTATAGTTATATTTATCCCGACGTTGTTAAGATTAACCAATCATTAACCTCCTTTTATGTTCGCTAGGCATGAACCTAATCGGTAACACAACACTTATTCTCATTGGTGTAGCTCAGTATCCATGGTTTAGTTGCTGGTACTTGGATGATGCAAATTTTTCTTATGAAATGACTCAAACGGGTCAAACTTTCGTTGTACTCTTCTTTGAGGGCCGTGCAAAGTTAGTGATGATTTCCACTTCTTGAAGTTGTTTAATTGCTCTATCGTGTTATTAGTTGAGCAAAAATATTGAAGTTTAGTTAGATTTAGTTTAGTTTTTCCCAATAAATAACTTTAGCGAAATGGGTCAAAGTGTGTCCAGAACAGACTTCGAATGGTCATATACAGCAGAGCCTCATGCATCTAGAAGGAAAGAAATATTAAGTGAGTTTATCAACTGTTCTTGGTTAGGTTACCCTAGACTTAGGCCTAGCTATCCTTGGCCACTTAGAGATAGGCTATGAGCAGGTACTACTTTTGGACCAGACTCCAAAATCTGCTCAAACTTTCCGTGCGCGAGGATTTGGCACTTTTTTGGTATTTCTCTGCAATTTTTTTTTAGGTTGTGATATTGGTAAATTTTTAAAAGTGTACATTACAGACTTTGTAAATTAAAACTATTTTTTTCTGATGGTTTTTGATGCGGTTTGAACGAAGGTTAATTTTGTTCAAACATCAAAAACAATTGGAAAAACGCAGTTTTAATATATAACAACATAATCTAACCTAAAATTCCAAAATTTCTCGAAAGCCTGTAATGTACTCTTATAAAAAATACCCAATTATTCACTACTAGTTATCAAAGTAGCCTACGAACTTAACCTAAAAATATACAGTATTTACAGTCTACAAACTATCTCTTATTCATGAAAGGGTAAATTTGCAGTTTTAGCCCCAATTTGTTTTGAACATGAAACTTATTTTTCCTATATTTTTTGATGCGATTCATTTGAATTTGGCATCTGTTTCCATTGCAAATCACTCGTTTCTTAGATACCCCCCACCCCCCTAAACATCAAAAGCCAAAGCTAAAAATGAGTGATTTGCGATGGAAATGGATGTCAAATTTGAGTGAATCACATTAAAAAACAAGTTTTATAACCCAACTCAATCCAATCTAACTTAACCTTAATGAGAAGTGACGGGTTGAGGAGCAGGGTCAGCCGCAGGCTCGTCAATGTTATCATCCTCAGACTCGCCATCCTTGTGAGAGATACACACACATGGAAAGGCAGGGGTAACTCATTCTGATTGTGGAGGGTACAGTTTTGCTGCCTCTAAATACTGCAACTGTATTCCAGGGTGCCTAAGCCACGCCTTTAGATCTCTCCACAACTCAACTGTAAGACCACAACCTTCACACACTGTAGCCATGGCTAGACTGAGACAATATGGTGGATTGAAATGAGACAATATGGCAGACCAAAAATTATTATATTTATTATTTCTGTTATCCATTTGCGATGGAAGTGGTATTAGAAAAAGTTGTCTGAAATGGAGAGATACAGCTAAACAATATATCAAAATTGCTGAGAACTGATTGGAGCTGAAACTGCAATAATACCTATGAAAGAGTCTAAATTTTCCTTAAAATTAACTAATGAGTTACTGTTTACCACATATGGCAAGTCATTCCAAAAATCTACTACTCTGACTAAAGTATTTTCTTAAATCAAGTCTACAAGGCTATTTTCTAATGTCCCTGAATTATCCCAGCTATCTCTAGTGAGGAAAGGTTATGTACATCTAAATTGTCCAAACCTGAAAATATTTTGAACATCTGTATCATATCTTCCCTCATACAATGTGTCTCAAAACTAAACATAGGGGCCTATGTAGTTTCTTGACTCTATCCCTGTATTCCAATCTTAGGTTAGGGATAAGTTTGGTTGCCTTACATTGCACACCCTCAATCACACCCTCAATCACATCAACATTGTGTCTAAGGTGAGGGGACCAAGCTTGAATGCAGTATGGTACCATATTCTGAGTGAGCCCTAACATAAGAAATATATAATTTACAGATGACTTCCTTACTCTTGTAACTAACACACCTCTTAATAATACCTAATATTTTATTTGTCTTAGTTCTAGCCTCTAAGCATTTCTCAGAAAATTTGAGATCACTACCAACTATAATGCCAAGATCCCTTTCCTGTCTGACATCCTCCATCCAGTTCCCTCACATCTCGTAACTAAAGTTTTCATTATTTCTACCAAAATGCATGACTGCACTTTTGAACATTGAATTCAATCTGACATTTACTAGCCCAAGCAACTAATCTATGAAGATCCTTTTGCAGTTTATAAGAATTTTATATAAGAACATAAATTTTTATAGTGGGTACACTAGGGTCATTCTCTGTCAGATCAACCAAAAAAAATTGAAATTAACACCCTCATCTCTCATATTTTGCTGAAATTTGGTTTATAGGGAGTTTGTGAGCCCTGAATCCATTTCTGAAATTATAAGGTCAATCCGACCAACGGTTCAAGAGATATGACCTCGGGCAATTTGAGGTCACTCGCGAGGTTACTAACATTTGGCGAGCCATAACTGG